>JAOWBP010052293.1:0-13312 GCA_028571105.1 Tragopan temminckii
GGGGTTGGACTCGATGATCTCTGAGGTCCCTTCCAACCCCTACAATTCTGTGATTCTGTGATTCTGTGATTCTGTAAACAATCTGAATTCAGCATTAGCATCCTGTAATGTGACTGTCTCAAGAAAATGTTCACAAACAGTTCAGGTCTTTCTGATCCGACAGTGGCAACTTCCACAGTGGGAATAAGCAGATAGAGAATGGAGACATGCTAAACTGTTCCAACTTAGCATGCTACAGTTCTTTCTTTTAGGAGCAGTTCTACTTAGGGATTTTGCTATGGATGAAAGGTTATTGTTTCTCAGGCCTGTTAGTTTCATTATTCATCTGTAATTTACTTTTTACCTGACCTGTAAAAGGTAAAAGCAGACTGAGCAATGAAAGAAACAAGACAACAAAACACACTGATACTGGAAAACCATCAACACTATGGTAATGGAGAAGGTGATAATGAAGGATGTATTCCATTCTCATAAGTGGAGCTAGAACAGTTTAGTATTTACGAGTTTGTAAAACATTGTTTATTTTAAGTTTGCAACTGCAGAAGCTAATCCCTATTTGATACCAGGTGTTCATTCTCCTATATAAATTTCACAATTATGTGTAATAACTAAGAGACATCAAAAATCCTTAAGCACATGAAAACACTTTTTTTAAAAAATGACAATATGGATTTATATCATATTTCCACAATCAAGGCATGGGAAGTTGTTCTGAGCCCTTGACAAACTTAGGGTCTGATTCTGAAACACTGCTTCCAGTACTTATACTAATGTAAAACTCATTAAGAGCTGACTAGATCTGCAGAACCAGTCCTTACAGTGTTCTAAATGAAACATACTGAGCTATGTGAGAATACAAGAGGAATCTGAATCATTCCCTCGATAGCAAAAGTAGCACTTTCCAATTCAATTCTCAAAAATACCTCAAAAGAATTTTAGTCGTTTTTTGAAAATAGTGTTGAGAGGGAAGAACAGTCATGAGAAATGTCTTCCTGACAAGTAGTGAAATTAAAAGCAACTTAAAAATGCTGCTTCGACTGAAACTGCCATTTCACTCAAATCCATAGTATCACATTACTAGATCTACAGTTACTTACTTCCTTCTGAATATCCCTCTGCCTTTGAACATAAGCCTTTTATTAGACAATCAGCAGCCTTGCCTTGTGTTTGCTAAAACACAAAGGACAATAAGGATTTTAAACAATAAATAAGTCACCTCAATACCACTTGGTGGTACATTAAGCACAGAGATCACTGAAATAAAAAACAGGATTTGACCTTCACTGTCAGTACAACACTCAGAAGACTAGAGAGCAAAGCAATGTGAATGTGCAGTTGGTCTGTGCAGGTGTTAGTATGACAAGTTGCAAACAGTAGAAAAAGGCACCTGTGACTTAGCCATCTTCAACTCTACTGCAGTGGAGTAGTATGAATATTTTCAAAATAAATTTTGCTATTATGCCTCATGATTTGTCTTGATGTATGAGACTGAGTACTAAGATCACTGAAGAATGGAAATAAGGTTTAGTGCTTCTTTGTTATTGGTGGTAGTGGTGCTCTTGTTTTTCATACATATGGCATTATCTGCCATTTCTGCTAACATGGTACACATAGTAGAATCTCATCTGTTACTTTTAGGAGTGTCCAAAACCCAGACAAATTTCTCTTTCATTGCCACATCTGCATTACCATCTGAAGAGTGAGTAAACATAGCTAGTGAAATAATTTTAATTTCCTTATTAAAATAAATGGTTTTCTTGTTGCTGCTTGTTTGTTTTTAGTGTAGAGAAATAGTACTTGCAGGTAGGTTGTTCCTCCCTCACCTCAAACAAAAAAGTTATCAACCAAAGATATTGTAAATTCAGGCAAAATTCATCTAATATCTGCAGTTAGAGGGAATAAAAGAAAGGAATATGAAACTGAAAACAGAAACGTGTATATCTTTATCTTTTTGAAATAAATAGTTGAACTCCTAATTAAATTGATCTTCAGAATCATCACTCCTTAATTAGTAGATAGACGATGTTGAAAGATTAGTAAATTCATCCCTTTTAATATGCTTTTTCCACAAGTATAAATACCAAGAATTAAATTTATTTATTTGCGTATATGATTGTAGTTCACTTCCACAAACATTCTGTATACCTTCAGGGACACATTATTGTGTTGCAACAATGGTGAATGGAATATTTACCCTAAAAGAGTGAGTGGTTAGTGTTTCTTAATCATGCTTATATACAGAATTTGATCCACAGCAAAGGCTTACATTTGTCTGGAAAAGAAAGCTTTGTTCTTTCACTTTTCCTCTAACATTTTTGTGTTTGTCACTTCAAACCTTAAAAATATATTAAGAAAAAGAAATCTGTTACCCAGAGCATTCTTTAAATAAATTTTTATGCACATATTATAGCTATCAGTATTTGGAGTGCAATACATTTTAAAATGAAATTTTGTTCTCTAGTTTATCTTTCTGGGCTTCAGAATACACAATATATGCTGCTTATTACTACTGCACCCACAACTTCAGAACACCTTGGCAACCTGTTTGGATTATTCAAGACAGAAGTTTTGTTTTGATCTGAAAGTCCTTTGCAGTAGTTCATCACTCTTATTTCTTAAGATATAAATATCAAATCATATTGGTTTTGTATAATTTAAAGAGCAAAGCGTTCTTGAACATCTCATTGGCAAAAATACTTATATGTTTCTCTAACTCACTTTTTTTTTTTAACTCTCAAACTCATACTATATATATATATACATGCCAGTGTGCTAGAAAGCAAATGATACTGCATACCTTCATTCCATAAAAATAGAAATAAATAAATAAATGAACAGAATAGCCTATGAACAGAACAGACTATTGTATATCACGTAACTGCTTAACTGGAAAAATATAGTATTTTCTATAAAAATGCACCTTCTTATTATTAAGCAGGCAGTTTTGGTTGCTTGGTGAAAGCTGGATATTATCAAACCTCAGAAATATCTTCCTGTTGCTGTAGAGTCTGGTTTGCCAATATATCTTATCTGTTCCATAACAGCTGTCATCACTGGGAAGCGAATACATTCAATTTTTTATGTCAAACAATAATTAAATAATTTATAATTAAATTGGATAAGGACTTACAACATAGTTGTGTATTTTAAATCTGTGAGGTACATCATGTCACCTTGCCAGTTGTTCACAATAATTTTAAAATGGAAAAACAAATTCATAGCAAAACCAAATCCCAGTATGACAGTAAATGCTGAATTTATACCCACTGGTGTACACAAATCCATGTAAGTTTTCCTGTATAAGGTATGGCTGTATTAACCCTTTCTGTAGGAAAACAACCAATGAAAAACAATCAAAATATTCAGTGAGAAGTTTAATACAACAGTTTGTCTCATTTGTGATTCCTTATGGAAGAAAAATTTACTCTTTTAAAAAGAATTGAGAAGTGAGACTCTCTCATTAAACTTAAAAGCCTGTGCATTTGTTTTGTCAACTGTGTGTACCACCCAAACATATTCTCAAAATTTGCACTCTCTTACGTACTTATCCTTATGAATGATAAAAAACTCATAGGATCATTTGTGGTCTTCACCAACAGTGCCTGATGGCTGATGCTTGCTTTTCCTTCTTCTGGCTTTTCCCTTAAATCTGAGATAAAAAACTGACTGAGTACAAACCCTCAAACAAATATTTTGAATTGGAAATAAATTAAATGCCCTGTATGTTTGAGATCTTTCATATACATAGAAGTTCTTTGTCTATGCTGAAATAAGCAACTAATAAACTTGAGACTGTCCTAATGCTTCATGGGGAGAAACAGGCATTTACAGAGACTAGTATATCTTTAGTGTTCTATATGAGTTTTATTCTTGTATGTACTTTAGAAGTATTAATTTGTTTACAATAACTAAAATAGTGATTATAATTAGATTAAGCCTGCTGGTTTAGATAAAGTTAGTAAATCTTTGCAAAATCTGTCACATCTTTCAACCAAGACTTTAGAAGATCCATTAGTTTGTTTTACTAGGAAAATTCTGGAAACTCTGGATAATGAACAATTCAATGAGTCTGTTGAATTTATTGTTTCATCAAAATAAATTTAAATCATCAAGATAATGAAGTTTGAATTTTTAAATGAGAGTTATATCAACAGCAGAACATTGATGGTAGAAGAAAGCAAACAAGACTCACCAATGAAATGATCACACACCAAGCCTGAAGGAGTTCAAGAAACATTTGGACATTACTCTTACACACACAGTTCAATTTTTAGGTAGTTCTCTATGAAGGCAAGAGTTGGAATCCATGATCCATCTAAGTCTCTTCCAGGTTGCGGTTTTCTATGATTCCATGATTCTAAGCAGGGGAAATGAGAAGGGAGAACAGGTTACAATAGATGTGGAGAAGGTCAAGGTATTCAAGAAGTCATTTGCTTCAGTCTTCACTGGCAGTCAGAATGTCACGTTTCTCATGTTCCTTAAATTTTGTATGGGGGATGGGGGAATGGAATCTATTCTACTGTAAGATCAGATTAAGTCTGAGACTGCTTCATGAGACTGAAGTAGAAGTCTATGGGGCTAGATGACATGCATCCCAGAGTCATAAAGGAGCTGGCTGATGTGGTTGCCAAGCTACTTTTATCATTATTTGAAAAGTCATGGATGACAGACCAAGTCTCTAGTGGTTGGAAAAAGGGAAACATCAATCCTGTTTTCAAGACAATGCGAAAGAAAGACTCAGTGAACTGCAGGGTAATGATCCTCACCTATGTGCCTGGGAAGATCATGGAACAGATCTTCCTGGAAGCTCTGTTAAGATACATGTGAGATGAGAGGGTAATTGGAGAAAGCCAGCATGACTGCAGCAAGGACAAATCTTGCCTTACTGATCTGGTTGCCTTCTACAGTGGAGTGACAGCATAGACAAAGGAAAGGCAATTTATGTCATCTATCTGGACTTCTGAAAGGCTTTTGACATGGTCCCACGCCACGTCATTATCTCTTAATTGGAGAGATATGGATTTGAAGGGTGGACTATCTGATCGATAAATAATTGGTTGGATTATTTCAGCCAGAACATTGTTGTCAGCGGCTCTATATCCAGGTGGTGGCTGTAAGAGATTATTCCTTTGCACCTTTGTCTCAAAGCTTGGTGAGGACAAGTCCAGGCAAGTCCTGGTCAAGGATTGAGAAATCCTTTGTCTAAAGGACACAGATGGAAAAGCCCAGGCAAGTCCTGGTCAAAGTTGAAGAAATCTTTTGTCTGGAGATTTGCAGGCCTGGGTCAAGGAGAGAGAGGTAAGCCACAGCTTCATGACCAGGAAGCAGTTTTCTGTGTGGGCTTATCTCGAGGGAGACAGCCATCTCAGGAGGCACTGACCAAAGCACCCAGGAATGCCGGGTTGGCAGAAGGAGGATAAAAAAAGGACTAACAACCATGAGGTTAGGTGTCTGACATCAGATGCCTCACAATGTGATGCCTGCCTGCTGACAGACTCTCTTGCGCCCACTACCTGTGACCTGCCGCTTCCTCCTAGACTTGCTGTCACTGTACCTCCTTGCTGCCTAAGGCTGGCCACGCTGCTGCTGCTCTCCCCCTGTGCTTTTGCCTCAGACCATCGGAACGGTGTGCAACAGGACGCTGCTGGATCTTGGTGATGACTATCCCTGCTTTACGTAATTCTTGCTTCTTTCCTATCTTTCCTATTGCCCGCTTTCCCTTCCCCATCACCCTAATTTGTAATAGTCAATAGCCTTCCCTTCCCCATTTTACTGATTAAGATTTGTAATAAACTGGTCAGACCAACATTTGAATCATTGTTTCTTAATCTAACGCCGGGTATACATATATCAAAGAAGCTCCTCTCCGTCCTATAAATTGGAGTGAGACAGTGACCAGTGACAAGTGGTGTCCCCAGGGACATCTTGGGACCGGTGTTCTATGGCATCTTTATCAATGACACAGACAAAGGGATTGATTGCACTCTCAGCAAGTTTGCAGGTGGCACCAAGCTGAGTAGTGAAGTTGATATAATAGAAGGAAGATATGTCGTGCACAGGCACCTGAAGAAGCTTGGAAAGTGGGCCCATGGAAACATAATGAGGTGCAACAAGGCCAAGTAGCAAGTATTGCTCTTGAATCATAGCAACCCCAGATATGTGTACAGACTGGGAGAAGAATTCCTGAGAGCAGCCCCGCAGAGAAGGAGACTCAAGGGTTCTAGTGGACAAGGAACTGGACAAGAGCCAGCAGTGTGCAGTTGCAGCCCAGAAGGCCAACTGTATCCTAGGCTGCATCAAAAGAAGGGTGGCCAGCCGGGCCAGGGAGATGACTGTTCCCCTGTACTCTGCTCTTGTGAGACTCCATCTGCAGCATTACATCCAGGCCTGGGGCCCCCAGAAAAAGAAATACATTGAGCTGCTGGAATGGGACCAGAGGAAGGCAGCAAAGATGCTGGAGGGCTGGAGCACCTCTCCTACAAAGAGGAGGGAGCTGAGCTTGTTCAGCCACAAGAAGAGAAGGCTCTGGAGAGACCTCCTTGTGGCCTTCCAATGCTTTAAAGGAACTTCTAGACAGGAGAGAGACAAACTTTTTACACAGACTGATAGTGAAAGGACAAGGAGGAATGGTTTTCAACTTAAAGAGAGGAGATTTAGATTAGACTCCAGTGGGAAACTGTTTACTCAGAAGATGCGGCATTAGCACACGCTGCCCAAAGAAGCTGTAGATGCCCCATCACTGCAGGTGTTCAAGGCAAGTTTGGATGCGGACCTGGGCAACCTGATCTAATGCCTGATTTAGTGTTTGATAACACTGCCCACGGCAGGAGTGTTGGAACTAACTAATGTAAACCAAGCTGTTCTATGATAAAATTGAGGATCAACTGTCCGAAGCTGGATTCCATCCTTATACTCAGCATTGTTACCTATATGTATCTCTTGTCATGGGTTACTGGAGCTACTCCTATGTAATGGCATAGAATATACTGGAAATGCACGCGTTTCCAGCAGTTACAAGTCAGATGGGATACTGTTGAATGTGTCAAATAGCTGAACATTTGCTGTTTCAGCAACTAAATTCAGACCTGAACACTGAGTAACATAAATCTCTGCACAGCAGACTTCTATGCAGCCAGAATTTTGCAGTAGTTTGTAATAAATTATTGACAAATATTGGTAATCTCTAAAATCGTTATGGAAACATATATATTGTAAGATTCCTTACAGTAATTTTATTAATAGTGGCCATTCTAAAATTAATTTACCCTTAAAAGATTTCTGAATAGACATTCAAACTGTTAACACTCCCTGCATTTCAACAGTTGAAATGCTGAGTTGCATTTGTATTATTAATAATTTAGAACATTATTATTTTGTTTACCTTTTGTTGTTGTTGTCACTACAGTCTTTGTTGTAGATAAATGTTTTGGGGTAATTTTGTCTTTTGAGTGTCATAAACAGTAACAAATGCTTTTTGATTCCCTTACAAATTATAAGAGAAGAGCCATGAAATTTTCCTAACCTTTTCTGCAGCTCAATAAATCACAAACAGACAAGAAAGTTAAGCACTGCTTCAGTGGAAAATCAGCAGACAGATGTAGCACACATTCCCCTCAAAATAATTCAGAACCTGTGCCAATTTATCAAATGCCTACTTTATCTGTCAAAACAATGTCCTTTCTCAAATAAAGGGCATTGTTTCTGCAGCAAGAAAAAGGTTCTGATGTATTGTTATCTGCAAATGGATGGTGGAATAATGGAACAACAGGCAGTGTTTCAAGCTAAGAGATCAAAGGGCAGAATACATTGCAATTCTTGTTAAAATAAATTAGGCTGAAATAATAATTTCAATAAAGACATTTATAACCTTAAACAATTTCTGTAGTTTACAAATGGGCAGAAACAATAAGAAAATCCTTCTTAACATATCTAAAAGCATTTCTTTCCATTGTTAGAACTTCAAATTTCAGAGAAATCAAGATTTACAGAGCTGTAATGTACATAGTATCTTTGCTGACATTACACTATCTTGCATTTGCAGAGGAAATATTTGCAATTGCTTTATTCATTTTTATGTATGTTCATATTATCATCATACTATAAAAATATTCACAGATTTCTAGATTAAAATTTTTCATAAGCAAAGTGTATTAATTTGAAATCTTCCAAGATAATTTAAATTGCTAAATATTATATGATATACAACAGCTGCTCCAAAAGTAACGCCTCCTGTTTTATGATGTTGGCCCATGATGTCAGAGGCGGATGTTGGTGGTATGGCAGTAGAAGCTGAACCTTCCCAATAATATTTTGTTCAATTTTGTTGCCATAAGACAGATGTCAGCAGAGGGGCAGTCTAAAATAATGGTGTTTGACATGGAAGTGTGTATGAAGCAAAGGTGTGTCACTGAATTTCAGCATGAGTAAAAATTAGTACTTGTCAACACTTGCTAAATATTTATGGAGGCCAAACAGTAAATCCGAGCACAGTGAGGCAGTGAGTGGTGCAGTCCAGCAGTGGAGATAGTAACATGCCACGTGGTGAATGGACATGCAAATTTTTACAAGTATGGCATGCAGGCCCTTGTTCACTGCTTGCAAAAAAAAAAAAAAAAGCATAGTTTATGGTATCTGAGAATTTGCTCAATCAAATAGTGCTGCTTGGTACTTCATATCAGTTGTAGTTTCCATGCAAGTAAATTGGAAACATTACTTCTGGAGTGACCTATGTATTATAATATCAAGCCACAATACTGAATTGAAGTCCTCCTTGAAATGATCCATCCCTTCCAAATTCCACTAAAAAAAATGTAGGTTGAAATAATTTCATCCTTCTCCAGTGTAAATTAGAAAACAGAACAAACAACAAGAACAAAAACTTTTAATAATTAGCAGTTAAGTGAAAAACCCCAGGAGTATTCATCAAATATACTCACTCAAACCTTGTTTTAGTACCGAGTCACTGTAATGCTCACATCCTTTCTTTAACCTCAGCATGTCAGATATTTATGATGATTCCTGCAGCCAGCTTGGTCCCAAACCGAACTGTGACAACTTTGCGCTGATGTATCTGTCTCCTCCATGATTATATGTGGCTCTTTCTTTCTTATATTTTTCCATTTTTCAATTCCCTTTTATGTTACAGTGACCTCTGTCAGTTATTATGGTTTTTTTCTCCATTATGATACATTTTTAATGTCACAAAATCCTCTAAAAATATGACTGAATCAGGTGCTTTAGAAATACATTCATGTATGATTGGCTAACGATATCTTCAAAAGTTATTGATTTTTTTTTTACTTACATCTCATAGATATGGAAAATAAGTTCTCAAAAACATTTTCTTAATGAAATTTCATGATAGGAATCATAGCAATGTAAAAAGAGAACATTTTGCTAAATAGTCTGAGATGATAAGGCCAAATCTATTTCTAGTTTTACTGTCTTTTATTTCAGTAAGATTCCAGTGCAAGGCAAAACTTATGCCCAACATCTTGAAATTCATGACATCTGCTCAGTTATGTCAGCTTTTACTCAGTTGCATAAATATATGTCTGCATTTGCATGCTGTGCATCTGAAATCACTTAGTTTTTATGTGGTACAATATTGATTAGTAATTCTAGAATTAAGACTAAGCAATATCAGAAATATTAGTTACATTAAAGCAAGATCTAGACAGTGTAAAACAGGATAGAATCACAGAAAAAAAAATAATAAATTGCATTGCTATGTGCATATTGCCAGCCTGTTGGTGGGGGTAGTTCCACATGTGCTTTGGCTAGCATCACTATGTGAGAGAACTCCTGTCTGCTGCAGGATAGCTTGAACTGTTTAATTAAGAAATTTGCGTGAACACAACTGCGTTAGGCTTTGCTGAATTAGAGAACACTCAAGTGAACAATGTCTGTGACTGTAAAGCTGCAGAATGACTGCCAGCTAGTGGGTATTGAGAAACAACTGAGTCATAAAAATATTCTCCCCAGCGTGGCCAAAATAAGAAGACTGTGTGTATTTAAGTCTCAGATATGTAGAGGGTTAGGCTAGCACACAGTCTAAAATTCACTGGAAGAAAATCAGATATATTCTTTCACTGTCTTTTACCAACTGAACAATTCAGAACAATTCAGAGTTTGTCCTAGCCAAGCAACAGGGAATTACTTGAAATACTTTTATCGGATTCATTAAAAGAAATAGAAATTAACAAAGAATCCAGCTAGCAGAGCAAATGTACATTAATATTCCAGGTGAGTGCTAGACACTCTTTGTTTTAGCAAATAGTCAGACATCACTCCCAAATCTTCTTATCCCTGATTTTTTCAAGAAATAGTTGACACTAATTACCATTATTTTATGCAGACAGAGCAGAACACAGTTTTAAAAGTAATTTTACATTAGGACTTATGAATAGATGCATTTTATGAAACTTATGAAAAATGAGAAGTGAGAAATTACTACAAACATCATTTTAAGTAAAAAAAAATGTTTTGTTGCTATTAACAAAATTAAATGGTCATTAAATACAGATTAATGAGGAAATGAATAAAATTTAAAGAATGTGAGGTAAAATAAAGAATGCATCTGGAGAAAACAAATCTTTCTTTTCAATTTCCTTAATCAAAATCAAACACAAAACCTAAATTGAAATAATTAATTAAGGCCGAGGCCTAAATCTCTAGGTAGCCAAAATGCCAGCTGAAATTATAGAGGTTTTCAGATGCACAGATTAGGAATAGGATGATCCCAGATCAATGCAATTCATAGAAGGGACTAGAATCTCTGACTTTGGCTTGTTCTGGAAGCAAGCTAGGAGAAAAGCATGCAGTTTGAATATTTTCCATAAATACTATCTAAAACCAAACTCAGTAAAGTTACATCCATGAAAATGTTTGGCAAAGAAATAATATTTTACTACAGTTCCCTGTGAAGCTTCACCAGAAACTTTTCCCGAGTGCTTTGTGATGCTGAGAAAGCAAATTTCTGCTGTCTTGCACATTACATCCTCACTCTCCTCCACAAAACAAATGCAGAGGTATTACTACAAATGAACAGATAATTCTGATGTAATAGTACATTTCCCAGGGGAAAATGACAAAGTATAGGGAACTGGGGATTTGAACTTACGTATTTGGAATGTGCGAAGTACCCCACATCAAGTGAAAAATGTCCATAAATCAACTATTGCTGTCTGTGAAACAGTTTCAGATTTGTATTTCTATTATGTCATTTTGCAAATGAAATGATACAGGATTTTTGTTTTCATGTTATTTTAACTACAACTTGGTTTTTCTTATCAGGGAACTTTCTCAATCATACTTCAGTGAATGCCATGTAAAAGCAACAAAGATTTTTCCTTTTTTTTCAGTAATATTTTTAAAATAAAAGTGATTAACAGAACATTCTGTGTGAGAATGACTGTTGACATGGAAAAAAAAACCAAAAACAACAGATATAAAGGTACAAAAGATTGCCTTAAGGAAGTTACGGTTTTCAGGAAATGTTTTATTCACTGATAGCCAAAAAAAAACAGGATCTTGCTTTTTTTTCAATATGAAGCAATGAAGAAAAAAATAAATGATATACAACTAATTTGACAAAGTTCTTCCTAACTGTAATGAAATTTCACAAGGTGGCAAAAAACCACATTGTTATCAACACTTCCCATCAATACAATTCTGCTCAGTTACCAATGTTGCTTTGAAAACTAGATTCTTTTTGTAAAGATGAAAGGAAAATAAAGCCATGTATGTCCCTCTCTGTTTAAAAAAAAAAGTAAAATAAATGTGTTTTGTGGGTCATATCTTCATCATCTTCAACAGAATTTCATGGCAAATAGAGTATGAAGCTCAGTAGATTCTTATTATCCTTATTTTCAAATTTATATTCACATGTTGATCTCTAAATTAGGGAAGGAAAAGCTGTAAAACAGTTTAATGTTACTTCTCTCAGAAAAATTACTTGAAAAATACAAGAACTGCATACAGTTACTAATTTAGGAGTTAAGTACGACTAATAAACACTCAGGTTTATGAAAACTTCAACTCTTTTCCTAAGTAGCTTTATAAAAGATGATCATAAATCGAGTTCCATTTCCATATATTATTCAGTTGAAGAAGAAAAAACATTTCATTGAAATTTCAACAAATTATGTTGACTCTGATACAGTGTAGTATCAAATTAAATTGCTTCACACCATATTTTACTCCAAAGTCAAAATTAATTGTGACATTGAGTTGATACTTAAACATACAGTAAAAATGACAATTTTAAAATGAAATATTTCATGCTTAATTAAAAAAAGGTTATGAATAGCTTCCCATTTGGAGTGTTTTACAGTTATTCATCATTTCATATACACATCTAAACATGAAAACTATGGATCTTCCAGTCCAATACACAGCTTACAGTAAAAGGAACTTTGAATATCCCCTTAGAGATTTCGGCAATGATTTTCCACTCCATTACACCAATTTCATACTGGGGTAAGTCCATTGATGTCAGTGGTGTTACATCAGCTTAGAAACAGTATGATAGAATAGAAAATCAAGGTTATTCAAGCTCTTATTTATGGTTATGGAAAATTACACACACCTGATGTACATATAGATAACAAGACTCTGAGTTGTTTTGTATTTCTTTGATAATGAAAAAGTATACTGAAAGAAGAAAACTGAAGTTGAAACATAACAGGTATTTACTAGCTACACATACATAGATAAAGACAGCAAATGCTGGTTATAAAATAACTACACAGGGTGACAGCTGCTCAACTACACTAAAATTAAATATGAAAAAGTTTGAATAGCCTGACTGTTCATAAATTAAAAAGTCCCAGGAAACTATGAAATAGGAAGCCAGTAGGTTTGAAGTTGTATCTACTCCTGCATTACCTTAGTATTTTTTAAAATTTATGTTATGTTTCCAGAATGAAACCAAACTCATTATTGAGAATTTCCAACATATATTACTCTTGACACAATAGTCACAGAACTTAAAATGCTGTTGGTCATAAAATGAACTACAAAGATAAATTTCTGTCAGGATAATAAAATAGGTCTAATTTTCTGCATTTTTACTGTAGCTGAGAGTGCACCAGAGACGCTGCTGCTTGCAGTGCACAGTTCTAGCCAAATACACTAACCAAGTTTGAGCTGATTACAGATCTTATCTTCCCTGTGGCAGATTATGTCTGAGACTTCTGTGAAGAAGTCTCTGCAGAGTGACATCAACTTGTCTCTTTCACAGAATCACAGAATCACAGAATTGTAGGGGTTGGAAGGGACCTCCAGAGATCATCGAGTCCAACCCCCCTGC
>JAOWBP010052295.1:0-13305 GCA_028571105.1 Tragopan temminckii
TACAGAATTCTGCCATGAGAGATGAGTGAGGTTTTCAAGATGAAGCATTGCAGAGTTAGGCGAGTTATCCTGTAAGTAGCTGAAGGTAGCATTTCTTGAGGTAGCTGAAGAAATTATTCCTGACATGTGGAGGAAAGTAAACAAAAATTGATGAGAAACTGTTGTCAGTGCTTTTGACGTTTTAAAATATTTTCTTATCGATTTTTCTTGGCTCCTATATTCCTTAGTGCTGCTTATTGCTGGACTGGATTGATCAATACTTGATTTACCAAGCTATTTAGGAATGGCCCACCCTAATTAAAATTACAACACAGACTTCTAGACCATTATTGTTGAAATGAGTAGGTTGTAATGGAATTGAAAATTCTAATTGGATCAATGGTCCATAACTTTACACAGCTTTATTTTCACAGTTTGTAAATGCTCAATGACTTTACAGTATTGAAGCAATGCTAGTTAACAGAACACAAAAGTTCCCCAGGTTCTGTAGTGTGTTTATATTAAATAATGTTGCCGTGCTCCTAAATGTATTTACCAGCATAATCTAAACTGCTTTCGTCATTTTTGTGTGCAGTATTTGCTGCAGCTGACAAACAAGTATTGTCTTCACAATCTGCACAATTTGGCCATGCTGCACAGCTGCCTGTGGTGTATTTCAGTGTTTGAACAAGCTAATTTAAGTAATTACAAACATTTTGTGAGCTTGTATAGATAATTACATGCGATGACAGAAATGCTGATTTACATTCTCTGTATTAGGCTTAAATATTAATAGTCTTGTGTTTTACCTCAGAACTCCTCAGTGGAATGAGCTCCAACCACCATTTAATGCAAACCATCCACTGCTGCTGGCTGCCGATGCAGTACAGTACTACCAGTATCTTCTTGCTGGCTGTAAGTAGCTGACAACTTTTTGTCTTATGTGCAAGCTGTAAGCTGAGCATGACTTTCTGAAAGGGATTTTCAAGCTGCATTCTTCAAACAAAATGACAGCAGTTGGCCAGAAGGCTTTCTAAAAATTCATTATGAGTGAAGTAGGAGGGGCAGGGTTTTTGTGAGATATCATTGAAATGTGATGAAGATTTAGAGACAATTTACCATAAGGGATGACGTTGTAGAAATGTAACAGTGTGCCAGTCATAATATAATTAGAGGAAGGTAAAATGTTTCCATGCATTTCCATTATAATGTACAAATATATAGTATATTTATAATCTGTACCAGAAATAATGCTCTGATGTTCTTTTTTCTTTTGTTTATATATATGCCAAAATATGTACACTGTGTTAAATTGCAGCAAACTGTAGGGAAAGAACCAGCATTGGGATGTTATACCTCCTGGGAACTACCTTACACTGAGTAAGTGCATGTTACATTAGAAGTTTGGAAAAGTAGGCACACCCGTGGATAGGTATTTAGTAGTATCAAAATGAGCTCATCTATGCAGCGAGAAGCGGTGCTGGTTTCAGTATGTGTTCACCTTCAGAAAAGAGCTTCTTGCAACCAGCTGTGCTCGCAATGGCGGAATAGTAGATGTAGATTCATTTCAGTATGAGTCAAACTCATGAGGCCGTTGTGTAGGCAAGAAGTGAGTGCTTGGCAGGCCTTGCAAGTGTGACCCGTTAGGTACCCTAAAGACTTAAGGGTTTCTTCCCCTCACTTCTTCTCTTGCTTTTAGCCATTTCCTCTCGTGAAACCTATATTCAGAGACAAGCAAGGGCATCTGCATTTTCCCACTTCCCTGGAAATCCTTGTTGCTGGGCTGCTTCCAGCTGTTCCCCTCGGGAGCCCTGGCACCACTTCCAGTGGTGGCTGCCCAGCTGCCCCATGCTCTGCTGCCCAGCCACGCATTTACAGGCGTGATACCCATTGTATGGCATACCCACAAACATTTTATTTATGTACCTGTATTTACAGATAATGCATGTATATTATACAGCTCTGGTATATATCACATATTTTTAATTTACAGAATTTTTTTTTTTATTCTCACAATTCAGAGAAGACTATTAGCAGTGATTATCAAGTCTCTTCTTTATTATCGAGGGTGTCGTCAAGACTGAAGTGATGTAACAGGCTGAATTCCACAACTCTTGGCATATGCAGAGGTACTCATGGGGAAATCAGAGCCTCTGTGCAGTTGTCAGTGCAGCTAATGCCAGCAAGTTACGTGACACGAGCATTCAGAATGCAGAAAGTGGACACCTGGGCTGAGAGGCAGGATGGCTGAAGGTGGCTGGTAAAAGCGACGCTGGCAGCAGACCAGATCTGTTGCTTCTACCTGTCCATCTGTTACGTGCACCGAGAGCTCAAAATGTTGGGAAACCTGCAGGTTCTTCCTTTTTCCATGCTGCATAGGAAAGGGAAGAAAATTCACAATGCAGAAAATAAAAGGCAGAGGTAACTAACAGCACACAGAACTGAGTGAGTGAGCTGTGTAGCCAGAATGTTTTCTGATATTTCTGTGTTACTTTACTTTCACATACAGGTATGTGGGCTCTGCTCTGAGAGGAAAGGTCATTGCAAGGATGCATGCTGGTTGTATAATATTTTATGATACAAATTTAAACATAGACCAGTATTTTCAAAAGAGAGTGAAAGGATATTGTCCATTGCTGTGCACGTTTATTGTTCTTTAGGGCTGTCAGGCCTCTTGCTTTGCAGAATTATCTAACCAGGCTAACAAACACAGTGTCTTCAGGGAAAACAGCGATACTAAGTCATCTTGAAGTGCTCTCCAAAGCCAGCTTTTATTCACAGATGCTAGCTCTGTTTGTGAGTCCTTGCAGCTTGTCTGTTCGGCCAACATTCCATTCCCCCCTTCTCCCCTCCCCAAATTCTCTGCTCTAGTTGTGGACATCTTTCTCTTCCATGCTGTCTTCAGCTACTTCTCCTGCCGGCTGTCAAGCCTATGAATTATTGCATGTAGTAGGCAGTTATTGCAGTACACGTCCAAAAGCACAGAATGCTGTCTGGGGAATTTTGGACATTCTGTACAAGTATTTGTAAACTTCTTCATTTCTGCTGAAATGTAAGTAATACATGGATACCAGATGAACAAAAGCCTTTCAGAGAGCACTGGTGTTCAGATGCACAGATACACTTATCCCTCCTCCTGAAATAAGGGAAGGATGGGGTTCCCTCTGTATTTATTTCTCTGTATTTCATTAACAACTCAAGGACTGTCTATTTCAAATTTCTTCTGTACTGGAACCTTTTTAATGGAAGAGCAGTGATAGCTAGATTCCAGCAATATAATGAATTTCCATTACTTGAATAACAGCAAATAATTTTAAGTCTGATGAGTTGACAGTAGACAGTACAGAATAATAAATACTATAGACAAAAAAAAAAAAAAAAAGGAAAACACAGTAATGTTAACATTAACAGAACTTTGTGTATGGGTGATCTTTGAAGCTTTATTTGTTCTGGAATTGTTGTATCTGAAGCTACTCAATGAAGTTTGTGAAGAAGTGGAGTCCAAACAGGATTTGCACACATCAGTCCCAAGCACCTGTTAGTTTTCCCCCCTCAAATACAGGCTGAAACGAAGTTAGCTGGCTCTGCTTACCTGGAGCAGCGTAATGGGCTGACATTAGCTGCAGCCTGTGGTTTGATGGGCTATCACTTCCGTCAGTAAGTTTAATTGCCAGCAAATGGCTAAATAGGAGGCTTAGGGTGAATGTTACATCTGTCTGCCACGTTAGTGGTAAGAGGAATTCTGGCGCCGTTTCAGGGTCACTATTTGTATCTGTCTATCAGAGGTAGAATACAGCAGTTTCTCTCAGTTTCTGTATAGCATTTCTGCCAATTGTTTGGCTCCATTAAGTGTGCAGGGGAAATAAAAGCCTGAATGACCAAGTCACAAGGGGGTATGGATAGACCCTTTCTTTGTCCACACTCAGAACATTGCATTAGGTCTCATTATCCATTTATAATAAGTGACCTTTGCCCCCTGGGTCATTGAAAAATACTCAGTGTGCTTTTTAGCACAGAGTACCTCTGTCAGCAGACGGGCAGAACAATGAAACGTCTGGCAGGCTGCTTGGAGGGCTGTACTTTGCAGGTTTTCTTAACTATGCAGTTTGATGCCAAAACACAGAGCCTAAATCTGTTTTAGGCTCCAGAAAGTATAAAATTCTTGTGATAAAGAGGTTTCAAAAATACTGCACGTAGGTATCTTTTATGCGCGGTTCCACTTGTAATATTATTAAAGGATTTTAGAGTTATATTTAGAGCTGTTGAGAAAGGAACAAGGAACCATTGTTTGAAGAAATATTTTGTACAACAAGTGTCCAAGACCTTTATCCCAGGGGTATTTGTAAGTGGATTAGCACAGCTGTTTCATTGCTTTGAGGTCATCAGTGACATCTGCTGCAAAAACCTGGATCAGAGCATGCAGTTCTCATCTACCTGAGCGCTTCAGTGCAGCCATGGCTGGCGTGGAGAGGTGAGGGAGTGGGTAGCGAGAGATTTGAACCCTTCTGTAAGTTCGTAGCTTGAAAGTGAACTTGCATTTAAGCTTCACAACCTGCCGATCTGCGGGAAGCATCAGCACCCTGCTCCGATAACTGTTCTAGGCTTTTTGCAGTTGGTCTGAGTAAAAATAATAAGTCGTGAGAACCTCCTTGGCTTCTTCTGGAGAGGATTTCAGACTTCTTTCATGTCTGAATTTATACAGGCACGTGCATGATACGTAACGGAATTGCAATGACTTTGAATTCCAGCAGAAAGTGTTACGTCCTCATTTCGTACTTCCCTTTTCCCTTCTTCCTTCCTACTCCCCTTTGAATTTCATCGCACTGAAGGTGTTGTGGACCATAGTTCAGATATCTGACGCATGAATGATTAACGTGTTAATGAACCAAACCTTGAAATCAGAGCAAAAACTGATCCCAAAAGATAATGAATAACATTAATTACGATTTCTGTCCTTTGGCTCTGGAAAGGGCACCTTCATGTTCCTGGCAAGAGTTTTGGCTCATCAGGACCAATTTTATGGAGACGACCTGCAGTTGTCAGAAGCAGGCCAGTGACAAGAATTAATATATTAACTGGTATGCAGTACTCTTTGACAAATTGCTTACTAAATACATCAAAATTGATTGGACATTCTGTGTTTAAATTGACAAATGACTGCATTAGGGGAAGGAGGGAAATCCATTAATTACAGCTGCCCTCAACCGTAGGAAATGTAATCGTATAAATATAGATTTTGTTAAAACAAAAGTCTCTACTTTACTGTAGTGTTGCTGGTAAGTGTACTTGCACCTCTTCACTATTAAACTTCCAATAGGAGGTTTTGAAGACAGATCTTTGCAACTGGCTTTTAAAGCATCAAAGACCATTTCTGGTTTTTTTATCCCACTCTGACCACTTCTGGAAATTGTGTTTCCAGAAAAATGGACATCTCGCTGAGGCTTCTGCTGTCTCAATAGCTGTTTAATCTAAATGCTAGGTAATTCATATTTCAATTTTAGAACTTGGAACAGGACTACGTATTCTTGTTCTTTGTTCCTGTTTAGGTCTCCAAGTAATATTTGCATGGCTGTTACACTTATTTCTGAGTAAGAATTTTCACTTGAGTTGGGCCTGAAGATATAAACAGTTTTATAGACTTCATTAAGGGATTCTTGAAAAGATTAGGGTCTATATTTATAGATGCCTTTGACTTTTGGCTGTTACTACAGATTTTCATTTCTGGACCAACTGTTGTACATATTTAGCATTTTACTGAAAATGGCTTTCATTAGAAGTCAAACTTAATAACTGCTTGTTGTCTTCAAAGGAAGGGGTTAAGCTCTCTTCACTGTTTGTTTGGGATAAATGATAACACGATTTATACCGATAGTCTGAACACTGACATCATGTTTGCACTTCCTGCTCCCTCGAATGAAAGCCACGCACCCTGAGCGGGACTTTTGTCTCTGAGCAACATTGTGGTTCTTTATTGCCTATTTTATATTCCTGCTATACATTCCATTGACGGAAATAAAAATTCCATACATACAACTAGTGAGTATAGTGCAGAGGAAAGCAGGACTCGCAATCACAGCAGAGAGTATTAAGTAACTGTGAATGTGTGCTATGAAGACAGAGCCCACGAAGAACAAGTCATGATGCACATAATCCCACCCGACCTGGAGCCATTTGAGCGCATTGGGCAGGTACCAGGAGGATCTGGTCGTTCTTCTCCTGTGCACAGCAGAGCACATGGTGCGGTCTGGGAATAGGCTAATGAACTGCGGCTGATAATTACGTTCAGTGTTCTACTGCTTCTCAGCCTTCTATTTTTTTCTTGTACTCTTTTGCATGGATGGTTTTAATAGTGAATTTAAGATGAAAGAATACATATTTTGGTACGTACCACACACTGCACGCGTTGCTATAGCTGTATGTACCGCATGCTCTGTGGGTAAGAGCCGTATCTTGCTACGCGTATGTTCAATGTCTGTCACAATGCAGCTCAGTTTCAAATAATAAAACTGATCAAAACCAGAGCCTGTTCTGTAACAACAATTATGCTATCATACAGTTACGAGGTGTTCAAAGCCTTTTTGCTGTGTTTCTGAGACATCTCTGCATGCGGCGGTCAGAGGCAGTCGGGCTCAGAGCAGAGCTGGCTGGGCTGGGTGAACAAAGCTCTCTGGCCGTGCTGGGGGTGGGCAAAGCCCACTGGAGTGTGAGCCCTGCAGAGGGTTGGGACAAGCAGTGGTCGGTGCATTAACATTCTGAACTGCTGAATTTCTATCCGCTGATCATACAAATGCTGCCTAAACGATGTACCTGTACACCTGGGATGATGGCCTTTCCACAAAATTGTGTCAATTGAGTGTTCTTAAATCTGCAGCTGCAGCACCAGGGGAGTACACACAATCGAAGGAAAGGCAGAGGCAGAGATGGGCTTTGCAGAAGTAAGGATAGCCAACAGGGAGTTCAGCGGGGAAGGCTCCTCGTCTGCACTGAGCTGACGTGCAGGCAGCAGTTTGGAAGCCTGAGTGATCATGGGCTCTGTTTGCTCTGAATGACTCCAGGAAGAGTACTGCAGTAACCCTGGGGTGGTTGTTACACTTAAAGATGGGAAACAGCATTATGTTGTTTTGGTATTTTGTGTACAACCAGCACACGGCTGAGATTTCACGTACTTACTGCAGTACATATGTTTAACTTTATTATCCAGATGGGAAATTTTGTGTGTATGTGTGTATGTATATATATATATATATATATATATGTTTTCTGGATTCTCAGTTTGCCATTATTATTCCTTCTGCTTGAAATTACCTCTAGTTAGTGTATCCTTCTCATTAAGTTCTATTTTGTTATTGCCATGTAATAAATGAATTCAGCATACTTCTAAAAGGAACTTCCTGGATCCGTACACCAGTAGTTTCAAAGGAGTTGTTCAAATGTCCTTTAAAAATCCAGATCTTTGCAGAATGATTTTTAATTCCTTTGAATTTTGTAGATGATTTTTAATATAGTTACAGGAAACCTCATTTCAGAATTTCAGAGAACTAATTCCTAACTGGTTATTGTGACTGATGTATTCTCTGCAGCTATCACATGAAAACTGTAAGAGATCTTAGTGTTTTATGGCTATAATTAAAAAAAAAAAAAGACAAGTGAAACTATTTGCAAGAGCACATTTATCTTAGAGGGTTCTTATACAGTTTACAAGAGTTTAGAAGCTAACAGCCCAAGAAGAGGGAGCTCTTGTAGTGGCAGCGCAGTGTTTCCTTAAGCAGTCACAGCTAACAAGGGAACTTGCACCCACCTCTCTGGTACTTCCTACTCTTCCCACTGCATTTCAGTGACTTCATAAACATTTCTAAGAACAGATTTTATTTTCATAATGCCCAATTTTTTAAATTAGGATTTCTATTTTCATGTTATCAGGTTACTGAACAGGTATACCATCCCTCGTTTTCTTCTGTGAGTGTTTGGGTTTTGCTGGCAGTAATCGCCGACAGTGAAAACAGAGTTTTCAGGTTTGCTTCTTACATTACAAAGCGTAACAGATTGCAAGCTAATCTGTGTCACCTTCCTGCTCCAAAAAAAGGTGTTTCTAATGAAACTGCAGTTCATGGTGTTTCTCAAGTGGAAGCAAAGTTTCCCTAAAACTAACCTGTACTTCCTGCTCCCTACAGGAAACAGGATTAAGTGGTAAAGGGAAGCAAATTTAATTTCTGACTGAGCATTGGACTGATTGGGGTAAACAGGAACAGGGCAGATACCATTTCATGAGGAGCTGCATCGCTGCATACGAGCAGTGTGCTGAAGCCTGATATGTTCTTCAGCCGCAGTCACTGTTTGTGAAACAGTATTGGCAGGCAGATAAAAATGAACTCGGTGTTTTGGGGCTGCCAATCTGTGTTAATGTTTTGATGCATACGTATACCTGTGTAGGACTTCGTCAGGTTGCCCAGGACTTGCCCGTCTTAATCCGTGTTTTATATACTAAATGCTGGAAACAGCACTGTGTATAGGAATCAAAATACTTTCAGATGTGTACAAACAACAATAATGAACAAGGGCACATGCTGAAACAGTTCTTTACTATTCTTACATGGTCATCTGGAACTTCTTAGAGAGGGGTCCATCAACACGGAGGGGTCAGTTTTCAAAGCAGTGTACAGGGATTTAGCCGCGCGACTCCTATTGACGTTAATGGGAGTCAAACGGGTAAATCCCCACGCACCGCTTTGAAAATTTACTACTAAGCCTCTTGACTTCTCACTACATACTTTGATTGTAACAGTAATCCATGGTTAACATAATTTTCCCGACAATAATGTCAAACATACTTTTGAAGTCAGTGAATTATAGAAATAGTTACCTCTTCCATAATTCCTTAAAGATGGCCATCAGATGGATTTCACCACAGGTTCATGCAGTTGAAATTATTTTTTAGCTCGGGAAGGAATATATGTGTTATCCCTGGGTACAGAGCTGATAGTCTGCTCGCAGGCTCAGTATTTGAAGTGTTGAACGGCCTTAAGGTACTCCATCCTGAGCATCGGGTTCTAGCTCTGCCCAGACTTAAACACTCATTGTACATGACTGCTTTCCTACGGGAACACTGGGAGAGGAAGCTGGAACTTTAGCACAGAGAACATTTACCTGATTGCAGTGCAACCAAGAGTAACAGTGAAGCCTGAGTACCCGACCAGTACTGTTAGGGAAAACAAAACGTAGCTGTTGACTGTCAGACCAGTGTAAGGTAAGGAGCAAGTAGAGCAGTCAGCCAGGCTGGGGTAAATCGAAGGAGAATTCATATCCTGCTTAGAGTCCTGGCTGTTCCTGTAAGATTAAAGTTCTGATACAGAGAAAGGATGGTCTATAAAGCACCTAGTAAACTGGAGTCAATATACAAATAATGAATAAATCTGTAAGTCAATTGGTGTTATGAAATAAGTCTTGGGCTGGGTAAAATCCTGGTTTACGGATTTTTTAGCGTGTAATTTTATGATGTTTGTGCATATAAGAATCTCAGAAACAGTCGTAACATGGGAAAAACTGAGTGGGAAGAAGCTTTGGGTAGAAGAGGATATTTTAATTTGCGTGGAATGCTTCTGCAGAAGTTTACATGCTAAAAAATGCATTAAAAACAGAACATGAATCACTAACATACAGCCACGAGTAAAAGTACTTAGAGTACACCGCTGAGCTCAAAACAGTTTGTTTTAAACGTGACTATACAAATTCTGTTTGAAAGGAAAACTTGGTCTTTGCTTTACCGTCCAAGATAGAGCAGAGGTAGAGCCAGCAGTCAGATCGGTGCTGGAAGGGAAAGCAGAGGAGTGTGCCTGCAGGGAGACTGAATCAGCAGTTGTTGCACTAGAAGCGCAAGGCCCTCAGTGACGTGAGTCACCTGGCTGTGGGACAACACATCCCACCTCTGGTGGGAGTGAGATCGCATTGTCAGATGGAGAAAAGTGGGACCTGCTGGTTTTGGGGCGGCAGCACGCAGACCTGCGTCACATTCTGCTTGTCACACGTAGCGTGGTGTCACCAGTGCAGCAGTAGTTGCAGCAGTGAGAAGTTGGTCATTCAGATTGTGGCGTTTAAGAGTCCTGAAGCTTGTTGTGAAGAATGTGATTAATGCAGGTCTCTCAACCACCTCTGATCATTTTAGTTATAACTCAGGAATCACAGAAAAAACATCAAAGTCAGATGTTAGCATGTGATTCATATGAGATCGGTGGTGTGTAATCTGTCGTTTGTATACCTGTTTCCCTTGGACATCACTACAGCCTGCATGTAGATGAAGGACAGACTTTGGATTTGATGAACTGGTTAAGAGCACGTTGTGTCTGTGCCTACTAGATTTTACAATCTTATTTCGAACGATAAATTTTGTGTATTCAATTGAGAAAAAGAAAAGCTTTCTGGGTGTCTGCACACATGTATGGCAGGCAGCACAGAACAGTCTTTATAGTCTGCAAATGCCTTTGTTTGCTCTTAATTTGGGCAAACTTACGTCGCTTAGAAAACAGCACAGTGGGAATTTCATATATAACTCAATTAAATTGAATTGTCTAAGGCTTATTTATATAAATGAGAAAATTAAAACTTTTTGGTTCAGAAAGTACACAAAACTAAGTAAAACTGATGATTTATTGTTCACAAATCAAAACCATAAGTGTGCACACCAATTGAGCTGTAGTGTTTCTTTGTTCCAACACTTCTTTGCTGCTGAAAGATGTCAATTTATAATGTTTGAATGAAAAAAGATTTGTCTTTGGTCTAGGTATTTATCATATAATTATCCCATCTATGAACAAAAGCACCGTTTGTTAATTCCGGTATTTGCCAAGCATATGTATTTCTCTAGGTCTTGCTCACGCATCAAAAATGCCTATGCAAGTTATTCCCAAGTTTAATATAAATTGTCTGTTTTCTAATTTATCAGTAATGGTAAAGTTTCAAAACATTTTTTTCTGTATTAATCATTGAGCTGTGTGAATAGGGCCCTGGAGTTTCAGAGGACACTTTGTTTTGGCTCATGAAGCGTTTCTCTCCAGTCATTTCTGTGCAGTTAACACACAAACTCCAAAATTTGACCCTTGCCTTTAGTGATCTTCAGCGTGGTAGTTAGATTAATCTTGCAAATGCAGAGAACGGAGTCTGAGGATTTATTTTTTTACTTTAGCTTAGAGCACTGATAACCACCTGCAGCTTTTATTTGGGGGATGAAAACGAGAGGGCCATGTTCAGCTCAAGAAAGAAGATGAAGAACAATAATTTCCACTCCAGTTCTGATTTTCCTTAGTTGAAGGTGCAGTGGTTCAGTGGAGCCAGTCGGGAAAAGAGATAAGAATATATTCCAGATTTAGAGCTGATGTAGATCAGTTTTCATTGTAAGAAGGATGGAGTTTCAGGTCCCTAACAGTACTTCCGAGCAGCTCAAAGGTGGTTTTGCCTCTTACCAAACGTTTATGGCAAAGCTCTGATTTTGGCTGTGGGTAGCGCTCCAGTTTTTAAAGCATGACCTTGAAAGCATGCCAGCGTGCTTATGTTTTCTGCGGTTATGAATTAGCCTTAGAAAATCATGTTCTGCTCTACTGCTTAAATAAAAACTGCATGTTTTAATTCTCACCTTAGATTTCTAATAAATGCTCAGTTTTGTTGTATTTTTCTTCAGTCTGCAGATATTTGTAAAAATTCCTGAATCTTTGTGCATTTTTAGAGTTAGTGAACTGAGCTGTATTCTGACATTTGGCATATGTGTGTTCCAGATGATGGAGTAAGTATAGCAAGAAGTTAAAAACTGGCATAACTCAGACCCTAGATTGGATTGGATTACTGGCACCTGAAATTGCCAGCAAAATATCTCTGGAGGAAGGGCTTGCTCTTTACACACGTGTGTGACACGATGTGTTCCCAAAGAAAGAAGGACAAATGTGAAATTAAAAACATGGCTTAATACAAAGCTTTTGAATTATTGTGAACGTTATAGAGAGATTCTCTGAAAACTCAAAAGCTGTGTGGTGCAGCTTAGGAATAGCAGCACTGATGTGTGTGGAGCTGTCGTAATCTCCAGTTGGAACTCAGACTTAAAGATTTAGGCAGGAAGATATTGCATTACTTTTGAGCTGAAGTTCCTGGAAATGTTCCCCTGACCGTGACTTGGTCTTGTCCTGGAACCGAATGGTTGATAACGATACAAGACGTGTGTGACCCAGAAACACAGAAAGAATCTCTTACATTTTTAGGTCATATTTGCTTCTATAAATTTGAGGCCATTTTTAACCTGGAAAAAAAAAAAGTCTGTATGGATATCTGTAATAAGGAGCACAGCCATGGCAAATCTCCAGTGAGGATCACTTGTCTTACGAGGCCGTATCTCAGAAAGTGCTGCTTGCTCCACTCGGGCAGTGGGAGTAACGCGTGCTTTGCCTGCGGCGAGGCCGGGCCCGTCATTGCGGGATCCCGCTATCGAAACCAGACTCTCTTTACATGCCTGCTTTTGTGATAGGTGTGGCACATAAATGCTATTTTATTAAATAGCAAAATAAATTATTGAGGTTTGACCTCAGCCGAGGCTTTATCACTGTTGCCCCGCTGGTGAACTCGGAGGCAGAGCCGTCCGGTGGAATTCCGCATGTCGTCACTTCTTGGTGGAAAGAGTTAATGCTGCGTCTGAGTTGCACTGAGACGTGCGTTCCTGCCTACGCAGGGCCAAGCAGTGCTGTGCTTCCACAGGGAAAGGCTGCAGTGGAAAACCAAACCTGTTGCTCGATTTGAACAGTTTCTTTTTCACTCTGAAGCAGTCTTGAACTGCCCTGGAGCTCGGCTTGCCCTGAGGGGCCGGAACGCACCCACAGCTCTGCGCTGCTGCGCCCTGCGCTGTGCGTGGCAGCCGAGGCGTTGCCCCTGGGACAGAAAGAACAAAAAAATTCACAACAGTCCATAAAGTTCCTCTTGGTTGGAAAGCAGAAACATCTGCTGGAGCCGTTTGTTAGCAGAGCTCCACGAGGGAAGGCTGCAGCTGGCCGGCTGTGCCCTTGGAAGCAGGCAGCTCTGCAGGCTGCATTTCTTGTGGGGCGCGGGGAGCTGTGGGGAGATTTGCGGCCACGGCAGAATGCGTCAAAATAACGGCAAGGAATTCGAATGGGCATTATGGCTGTGCGTTCAGGTGCGTGCTATGAACTGTTCGCGGTCCAGGACGGTAGCTGTGTTTTCCTAATACCACGCATGATACAGGACGGACAGGCAGGGTCAGCACTGCTTTGTAAGCGCGCGCGTGCAGCGCTGCGTTGCCGCCCGCCGCAGCTGAGGGCGCCCCGCAAGGCGCGTCGC
>JAOWBP010052296.1:0-13304 GCA_028571105.1 Tragopan temminckii
TTAGCTTGGAGAAGAGAAGGCTCATTGTAGCCTTCCAGTACTTGAAGGGAGTATGTAACAGGAAGTGGAGGGTGGATGGTGATAGGACAAGGGGGAATAGTTTTAAACTGAGACAGGGGGGGTTAAGGTTATATATTAGGAGGAAGTTTTTCACTCCGAGGGTGATGAAGCACTGGAACAGGTTGGCCAAAGGAGGTTGTGGATGCCCCATCCCTGGAGGCATTCAAGGCCAAGCTCAACATGGCTCTGGGCAGTCTGATCTAGTGGTTGGTGACTCTGCAGATAGCAGGGGGGTTCAAACTAGATAATCATTTTGTTGTCCTTTTCAACCCTGGCCATTCATAATAGTGCTATCAAAACATGACACTACGCTGCAAATGTCTCTCATTCCCCTCTTCTTTAGGTGCAGCTGATAAAATAAATATGTGAGGTAGCTCTTACTTACATTGCTCAGTATCTATTTAATGTAAGAATCAAAGAGTAATGAAAGGCTACATTTATATTTTATTTGCTTCTCCCTGAAGAATTACTTCTATAATGTATTTACATTTATCTTATTCCTCAACAAATGAAATTAGAGAAGTGATGAATTCATGTGTCTAATGATAATTCATGTCTTAAATATGTTTTTATATCACCATGTTCTGGTTATGATCTAAAACAGTAACATAGTTTGTAGCATGACTTAATTGTTACACATTACTCAGTCTGCACAGAGTAAGAGCAGTATTCTCTGAAATGCTGCCTTTATAACTACTTCAGTTTTCCTTTGGAAAATCACTACTTTGACAAAAAGAGTATGACTAGTGCTTTGTCCTCTTGACTCTTTTTTTCGTAACAAACTTGCATTTGCAAGAAACAGAGTAATTATGCATTAAAAGTGATAATATATCAGAAAATAATATGTGCTAAGGTTAAAAAAAAATAAAATTAAAAATAGATTAGAAATAGTTGTGCAAATTTATCCAGATAAGGCAAGTCAAGTTTTCTTCTGAATTAGCTCACCATTGGCAGAGTATTAACAGAACAGAAGGTGAATCAGGCATTTCAGCTCCCCAGCTATTCTTTAATCTGATGGGAGCTGTTCCTTTTATCCTAATGACTTATTTTAGGAATGCCTCATAATCCAATTGCACTGCATCTAATAACTCTGGCCTGTCTTTCTAGGAAGAATGTCGACAGAAGTAATAATAGTCCAGAGTAGTTTTATCATGAATTTTCTCCAAATGCTTCACATGAGCATGTTTGTCCCTGTTGTTCCTTCAGTACTCTGAAATAATCTTTAGGATGGCATGTACCAAATCCTCAGCCAGCTCAGTGGTTTACTCCACATGCAAAATTTGGGGTTTATATCCCAAAATGCAATTTTGCCTTCTCACATTGCAAGAAGGTCCCTAGATATTTCAGTAACTGCAAGCCTTATCTGCGCTGATTGTGTGCCTCCTCTGGAAGCTGGCACACTGAGCTACTGAATGGTTTCTCAGTATTATGCTGAGACATTGGTCTGCTACTGAGCAGAGGGAAGATTGCCAAACACTGAATCACTAGTGCTTCTTTCTTTAGCACCTGGGATTTTCTTTGGAAAGTTCCCAACCAATTATTACCAGGCCAGATTCTGCTTTTTTCATGAAATCTGACAAGATCACAACCTGAAGAAATACAAATGAAAAGACCTTCCTATCATTACCAGCATCCACAAGCAAAGTGACTATTTTTTGTTCAAATCTCCTTCCAGGAAGACTTAGTATTTGATGGATATAATTATGTTAAGTTAGCATGAATCCAGGACCAGATGTGGAGCTATTTGCAGTGCGTAGACAGTATATCTCAGTAAGAGAGTTCTAACAGTCCTAATATCTCCAATATATGTATGCTGCCAAGGTGTCTCAAAGGAAGATGTATCAGAGCTCTGTAACTCAGTTTTTTATTGCACATCAATTGTAGGAAAAAGCAAAGCAAAAACAAACAATCCTATCAAAAAAAAAAAAAAAAAAGAGCAGACTTTCTTTGAAGGGGTAATTGAGTACATTTCAAAGAAACTGGAAAGAGACCCTCTATAAATATGTCAATTGAAGAGTCATGGGAAATATACAAGCCTCTCACTATAAGAAAACAAAGAAACAAACAAAAAAGAACACCCAAATTTCCCATCTGACATTGCTGAAATAACAGCGGAGCCCACGAGAGTTGTTCCAATCAGAAGGCTAAGGAGAGATGAGAATGAACGTGCTCTCTGATAATATGGGAGGCCTAGCCACAGGATTAAGGAAGTCATTCCCACTTTCATTTCTGGCTTAGTAAATATCTTGTAATTCTATATACTGGAGTGGCATCCCAGTATGGATTTACAAGGATATACTGCTACTGTATCTACCCCAAATTACAACAGGCAAGGCTGAGAGATGCGTGTTTCAGAATACTTTATTGCTGACAAAAGATGGCATATATCTGAATGACAGGAGAGTTTATATCAAGCCAAGAAGAGACTCTGATCACTCATTTCATTGTATGTTGTCCAATCACTATATCATCAAATACAGAAGAGGAGGCCAAAAAAGACCAATACACTTCAATTTTCTAAGTGACCTATCATGAGAGAACAGTGTGTTAGGAATTTCTGTAATTAGTTGTTTAAATTTTTCTATGGTTTTGTGCCCCACATAGTTGGATTTTGTAAGACAGGTAAAATCAACAAATGAAAGTAATGAACAAATGAGATGTGCAACAAGTGATACGTTACCATATATGTATATATATACATAAAGACAAGCGTTGGTACCATCTACCTCCTCTGTTTTTGAACTGCAGATTTTCTTGAAAACCATCTTTTCTGACAGTCTGTTTTTCCCACTCACCATCTTAATCTTTTCAAAATGTCTTTGGATTTTCTGTTTTTAAAATGATCTGTTTTTTCTTTCACAGAAGACATTTTGCAAATCATCTCTTCTTCCATATCAAGCTGCCTTTCCCATACAGCTGAATTGCAGTGGTTTGCCTCAGATATTTCACAGTCCTTTTCATTGATCACAACCTGTGACCCTCTTCGAGTGCCTACAATACATCTAAAACAACAAAGATGAGTCTGTCTAGTTATCATTTATCTGCCTCCTTTTTTTTTTTGGTGCTTCTGTTGTCCTTCAGGGCAATCATTTCACCAGCAGGGAAACTGTGCTTATAATATACATATTTCTCTCTTGAATGTACATGAAAGAAGTTATTAGTCTGATTAATATGCTTGGAAATGTTATTCTTCTGACTCATTTTAGGGTGGGAGCAGACAAGTGCCTGAAGAAAGACACTTTTTATTTCTCTTGTGTGTTCTCCAATCCATAAATAAATACTGAAGAATATCATCTACCCATAGGCAGAAAACCCTCCCACAAAATGCGAACACAGACTTGCCTGCATACCATTGTATGGTACCCATCATCTCAATCCGCTCTGCAATTATGATACCATTTTACTTTACAAAACTGCTGCAATTAGCATCTCTAAACATAGCCCTTTCAAAGTGTGTCGTTTAGCTCAAATTATCAGCATTTCCATTGTATAAAATTCCATTTTAATAATCCATGAAGGTCAAGCTATTAGCAAGATACACACAAGCTCCCCAAAAGCATGCCTGAAGCACAGTGGAAAATTCATGACACTAAGTGACTTGGCTATAATTCCTTTTCATCTCAATAGCCCTTAAAACTCTCCACATGAAAACAGCAATAACCTTGTAACAGTTGCAGGGCAGTGCATTTTCTGGACATTTGATCGCTTGATTTTTTTTAACCTAAGGGTAATGTACAATGTCAGCATATTTGAAAAAAGTTAAAGGCTGAAATGGACTTCAAAACTGGTTTCTTTTTGTTTTTTTTTTGTTTGTTTGTTTGTTTTGTTTTTTGTTTTTGTTTAGTTTTTCTTTTTTCCCACAGGAGCCTTACAATAGCTTAAAAGATAAAAATAATAATAATTTAAAAAAAGAATGAAAACTATGTAAAAGTAATGAACTTTCATATTCATACTATTTTCTCTGTGTAGACTGGGCTTTTATGAATATAAATGTGTCATGGTTTTATGATTTTTGGTTATCGGTATTCCACATCATAACATCATGTAGCGCACTGGGAGTTAAAGAGTTAATGCTCCAGTTCTGGGTACCAGTCTGGAAGAGAAGAAGAACTACATACCCCAGAGGACTTTGCATTCAGACAGGAGATATAACCCCTGGCAAGGTCGCGAGATCTGCCCTTTTTTGGCTCTCCTCCCTGCTGCTCAACCCAACTGCGTGTCTCACTTCAGCATTATGGTGAGGCCTTTCCACCTTTCGGACACGCTCTCTCATTATATTTGATTTATTAGATTGAATTATAATTATATTGTATTATAATGTGTTATCTTGCATTCCGATACCGTATTTAGTAAATTATTTAGTTTCTCCCCAGATCATTGCAGCTGTTTTTAATTATTTGGGGACCCCTGTTTCCCCTTTCCAGAGGCATGGATTCGTGAATCCCTCCACCCTGCTAGTCACAGAACTGGGATGAACCAGCTCATAAACCATTGACAAAAAGAAAATCAATTTCAGTCTATATCTTCTTTTCTTTTGTCCCACAGTATCATTGTTTCTTTCTACTGCTCAATTTCTGCATGAGGTTGTGTGCTTCATGCATTAATTTCTGTAAGAGGTGAAATTTCATCAGGATTATTTTAACAAATCGTGCTTGAATAATAAGTTCTGAAAAGTGAAATATTTGACCACATCTGCTCCCTGTGTTTTAATTTTTACAATGCAAAACAACAACAGCAAAACAGGCACTTTTACACACATTTTTCTTCTGCAAATTATTAGTATGTTTCATGCCATGGATGTAAATTGGTTTCTCAGTGCCTTTAGGATTAAATTTAATAAGGAATTTTTTATTGCTCTAATTTTGACCTCCCAGAGACCTTCATATTTATTTTTGGTTTGCATTTAATTCATGTTATCAGAAGGTGTTTTGTTTTTTTCTGCATACAGCGTGCACGTTTTTATTTACTAGTATTATCTATGGTGCAAAATTGGCCTACTGGTCCATGTCATTAACAGTGTAAATGTGGCAAGCAAGTAACTATTGTCTAATGATACATACACCTTGATGCAAAATCAGATGAATTAATGTTTCAGGAGTTAATAAGAAGAGGTGTAGGGGTTTTCTGCTACCCAGGTCAATGTTAAGAATGACAATAGTCAGTGCTAGGGGAGTAGAAAACAGGCAGCTGGTGTCGGTATTCAGTCATTTAGGCTAATTAAATAAGACACATGCTCATTACCTGCTGGGCTACAAGTATCGGATTTCAGACACTTTCACACTTGTAACTTACTGGTATTAGCATGCACTCTAAGGGGAACACTTTGGTAGGCTGTGGCATGAAATTTTTGCTCCTGAAGAACCAGTTTTAAGCTAGACTTAGCTATGCATTATGTTGTGTCCTAATGGTTATCTACATAATGATTAAATGGTTTTAGTTTTAAACCATGCTATCTTCTACTGTGTCCCTGTTTTATTCTTTGTTACAGAACATTTTCTACTCTGAATTTTGCCATAATCAACATGACTATGCTGACAATGATTCTATAACTGATAAGAAGGGAGCTTTATTGTGGTCCACCTTCACAGAGGAATGCGGAGAATAGGGAACACGTTGGATCACACCACTACCATAACATCATTCATCTGCAGATGTCATTAAGATGTCATTATCTCCTGTCTTGTCACTTAGCTAGAGGGCTTTGCATGCTTGTTCACCTACCCAAAGTGATCAAGAAAATAAAATGTAATCATTTCAAAAGATAATCAGTTGGAGAAATTCATCCTAGAGCCCAAAAGAAACCAAAATTCAACCATGAAAAGAAATGTCATTTTCTCGTACATGCTTATGTATGTGTCTAAGTTTGTTCAAGGGGCAAACTATGTTCAAGGGGAAACTTTGTGGGCCTAGCTTTGATTTTTTTTTTTCCTTTTTAATGGGGACAGCTATTTTCTTAAGGGCGCATAATTATTCAGTGCTGGGATTAATGAATTATATTTACATAGTGCATATCAGCTCATCGGCAACTTTGACAGAAGATGAATCAGTAGCTTAACTGGCTATCCTGCACTAAGTAAAAATCCTGAACACCAAATAATTCCAATTTTTTTTTTTTATATATATAACAAATACATAAAACAGATTCAACATTAGAACAGCAATCTCCATAAATACTTCCAATGTACCTACCCTATCTTTTTCATTTTGCAGTTTATTAAAAATGGAAACAAGTGAGAGTAGCGGGGTTCCTATTCAATGAAGCAGTACTGTGTAGTGAAAGATTTCTGTGCAGTTTTTTGTTTTTTTTGGTCAGGGAAAATATTAGGAGACTCAGAAGTCAAAATGAGAAATGAACGTTCCATGAACTGAAAGTAAATAGTAATTGTAAGATCAGTGGATCCAAAACGTTATGTTATTTGCACTTAAGCCCAGTAGATGTGAACTTGATCAGTATTCTCACTCTATCACTATATCAAGTGTGTTCACGTATGCATGTACACATTTGTCTGGTTAGTGTGAGTCAGATTGTAATTTTTAATGGGAGCATTAAGCCTTGCAAGATGCCCTCCAACAACAAGATCAACTGTGAGTCTTATTTCTACCACCAGCCTCTATGACTTCATATAAAATTCCAGAATTCTGATAAACTGTCATTGGGAAAAATGATAAAGTGATTTATACTCGATTTTGCTGGAAGGGAGAAATGCAGAGGCTGTCAGTCTGGGTCTTCAGAACAAATGAGTTACAGTTCATGAGGCAGCTCAATAAGGCTATCATTTCCCATCAGCTTCTATCACTGACAGCCACAGATTTACTGGATGGGGAAAGGGAAAATGGCTGAGTTTTGGTGCCAGGTGAGTCGGCACTATTACTCCATCAACCAGACCTGTGTCGACAAGATTCTACCATGAATATTTGATAGACACCTCTTCCCAGAAGTGCCTGTGGAAAGCAGTAAAGCTGTTCTTTCATTTGCTTAAAAAAAAAGCTCTCTCTCTGTCTCTCTGTTTGGATCCCGTTGAAAATGTCCATTTGTAAACCACTAAGGTTTCTCTGATTTATTTTGTGTGTGTGTATTTGTTTCATTCAACAGTCTGTTTTGTGCCACATGGCTTATTTATAGCCCTCGCAGAATGAAATAAAAGAATCCTCAGTCCTCTGGGATTTCATATACAATGTATTTGTCACTATCCGTCTCGCAAAATGGCAATACAAGCAGAGCCTCAGAGCCACCTGTGCATGCCCAGAGGAAACAGGCCTTTGATCTGCCACAATTACAGATTGTTAGAAATATCTATGTTCCAATTCCAGGCAGAAAAAGATTCTAGTCAAAGCTGAAGAACTTACTTTCTATATATTCTCATTAAAATATCCCAACATAACTGATTTCTGTATTATCCCAGCTTTCTATTGCACAAAACTTTCCGGTAGCTTCAAAGAGCTACTATGCTTACTGCCTTCTTTTATTTTTGAGGATATTTGCAAAGTAGGTTTTCCTAGTTGAAATAAAGATTTATCTTGCAGATACTCAGATGCTAAAATGTTTAGTTTTAGGTTTCTTTTCACAAAATCATAGAATCATAGAATGGCCTGGGTTGAAAAGGACCACAATGATCATCTAGTTTCAACCCCCCTGCCATGGTTAGGGTCACCAACCACTGGACCAGGCTGTCCGTAGACACATCCAGCCTTCCCTTGAGTGCCTCCAGGGATCGGGGACTTTAGTTTAATCTTAATGATCAGTAGTGGATTTGATCCCTTGATGTCAGCATTAAATATTCTCTTAGGCTAGATTGTGGTGCTACAAGAGTGTGATGACATCTGCACAGGTTAATAATATAATAATACAACAATATAATAATAATACATAATACCATAATATATATAATATTCATACTATATTTATAATATAATGCAGTGATATAAAATCATATAATAAAAATATAACAATATAATAATAAAACACAAGCAAGAGTTATTGCCTGATTCTTTTCAAGGCAGATGCACACTTCTTAAGAAGGATTTAATGACAGTCAGAAACAGAGGTATTGCTCTGACTCACACTGATACTCCTGTGCAAGTCTCTGTAACTTGTGAGTTGAACACCACTGCCCATTTATCAGTCACCACACCTATCCCATAATTAAGTGTAGAAAAAATTTTTACCCATTGCTTTAACTTATAAAATTATTTTTTAAATATCTGGTTTTTTTTACAGAAAATCCTTCTATTACCCACACACTTAGAAAATAATGCAGTTCAAGCATTAATAAAAAAGAACTCAAATTATTACTAAGTACGGGGTCTTGTTAAAAAAAAAAAAAAACAAATAAAAAAAAATCTAAGATGAAATAGCATTTACATAGTTTGTCGGAATCTTCTTGGCCATATTCTCAAGTGACTCTCATTTATTTTAGTCCATAAATCATTCCTTCCAGATCTGCAGTTGTTTTCCTAGGTAGTAAATAAACATACAAATATAACCCTTATGTCCCCAGAACATCTATGGACAATCTTCATTTGTGATTCTGTTCCTGAGCCTAAGAAAACTCAATTCATTGTTTTTATTTTAGAATCTGAGAAGTCTATGGCAATGATATCCAGGCATTGCAGCTATGACTAACTATGTGCTAAAAATGCTAGTGAGATCAGATTTGATTTGAGATGGATGTTTTTTTTATGCTGCAAAGAGAATTTAGAATAACCTTAAGCCTTCCCAAAATTAAGAAAAATTATATCTAACATCTATATTGTTAATTTTAAAATGATGGTTTCTTACTAGAGTTTTAAAATGAAAGCTGTATTTTTCATTTGCATGTTTGTTTTGGCCAAGAAAACAAGTATGTTTAAAAATATTGTTATTAGGGTGTTTTGTTTTGTTTTGTTTTTCCATGTGGTTAAGCCTTTCCTCATCATTGCTAATAGGTACCATTTCTTTTTTCAAATACTGTTCTGCTTTCATTTGTTTTAATGATTGAAAGCTGTGTACCAGCTCTATCTTTAATCTTTTTCTCTTAAGCTTTGAGAATCTCAGTAAATACACTTTCTAAAATAGAAAAAAAATAATTCAAAGTCAAATCAGATTAACGGGTTTGTCATTTCACGGACCATTTTTCATCTAGAAATAATAAATATGAAGAAGTATGAAGAAGTATTTTTATTCCTATTTTTCCACAGGATCTAGAGATGCAGACTGATGCAAACCAAAAGTGTGTCAAAAATGAATCACATTCTGTACAGAGAGACTAAGGAATGTGCAGGATGACTGTAGTCATAAATTCCTCATGTTGTGATCTGTCTTGTTAAGCTCTCAGAATACACAGCAAAATACATACTAATATAGTCTAAGAGATCTTAACAGATCTAATTGACACATGTTTTCCTACTCCTTTTATCTTTATTTATCTAAATGGAAGAGACAGTGATATTATGGCAGAGCCTTACAATATTGGGGGGAGAGAGCAGGAATTTGTTGGAATCCCTGCATGACTTCAGTTTTTGTCTTCTTTATATTCACATATGACTGTAAAAGCGGAGAGGAAAGCAAGAAACTAGGCCTCATTTTCTTATACTGCTACAGTTTCCTGCTCTCTGTTGTGACTGAGTATGAACTAGAAAACTATTTTTCTGTGTGTGTGTGTCAGATGATTTTTCACAGTCCACAGCATCCTGTATCTCTGTGAGCTGAAAGGAAAAGCAAGGAAAGAAAAGGTAGGGAAAGGCAATGTGGAAGAGATTTCAGTATCTAAAGAGTGGAGAGGCTTGAAATATCTAAAGGAGGGTTATAAGAAGGAGTGGGACAGACTCCTTAGCAGAGTCTGTTGTGGTGGGACAAGAAAAATATTTTTTGCAATACAGGCAGTGAAGCACTGGAATAGGTTGCCCAGAGAGGTGATAGATGCCCCATCCTTGGAGACATTCAAGAACAGGGCTCTGAGTAACTTGATCTATCTGGAGGTGTTGCTGTTCATTGCAGGGGAGTTGGACTAAATGACCTTTAAGGGTTCCTTCCAACTCAGACAATTCTATGACTCTGTGAATAAGGAAAATAGAAAAAAAAGAAGAGGGAAAAGGAGAAAAGAGAGAAAGAGAGAACAAGGAAGTGGAAGGAGAGAGGAAAAGGAGAAAAGAACAGGAAGGGAAAAGAGCAAGGAGAATGAAAAATGGAAATAATTCATGGCAGAATTTGAGGTAGCTTAAATTTCTCACTGAATCAAGAATCTTTCTAATTTTATCCTATTTATGCTTCTCTAAAGAGGTGAGCACCTCAGATGAGAATGCTAGCAAGGTATTTTTCTTATAGTTTCCCCTCCCATCTTGCCTAACTATAACTGACTGTTAGATCAGAACTATGGAGATACTAGGACTTTCAACAAAAATATTCAAAATGCTTTGATCTAACACATGTTGAATTTGGCCTACTTCCTAAATGAACTGTATCGTGTCTGGGCCTCTGGTTTCTAACAAAAACCTGGAATGCAAGAGAAAATTAATTTTCAGCTTCAGTCTATAGTTCACGTTTGAAAGCCATTCATATCACAAAAACATTATGCAAGTTGGCAAGAATAACTGCAGAAGAAAACCAGAGCTGGGATAATCAGGCATGATGAATGTATAGCTGAAGAGCATCACATGAGCAGTCTCCGCATTGCCTGCCTGTCTGCCTTCCCACAATTTCTGGCACTGGTTCTTACTTTTCTGTGAGCATCCTGTTTTATGCGAATCATAGTCTCTCCCTCTGATTTGGCTCTTCGAGGGACAAAACAACAAAATATGTGAGGATTTAGTCAAAATCTTTGGAGAATCAGAGGATTTAGAGTCGGTACCACAGTAGCACACCTTCAGTACTTGCAGAAGCCCTTCTGTGGTTATACTGAATATTAATATTATCTTCAGGAGGAAGGTGTGTTGTGAACCCTTCAGTTGCAGATTTGCAGGTGAATATGTGCATAATTAAATGTCTTTATGTCCATTATATTTTCTAGTTGCCACAGAAGAGCTAGTTAAAGACAGAGAGCTTGTAGAGGGAAAAAAAAAGAAAAAAAAAAAAAGGCCTTGTAAGAATGCTGCTCCTCTATGATTTTCAAAAGATATGTTAGTTGTCAGAGATCTGCCTATTCACTAAGTTCCATCTCTCTACTTTTCTCCCATGAATTAAAATGGTTGCTAGTATTTTACAGGATGAGAAATTACGTATCTTGCTCAGAGATCATGTTTATTTTCCACTATTTGAATTCTCTCCAGGTTTCTTTATTTTACTTTTCCATTTCCAGTAATATCAGGCTGTTTCTCTATAACAGTTCAAGTTGTAACACACAAATTTTTTCACATCTTCAAGTAACATTATAATAGATTGTTTAAAACAAATAAAAGATGGATCTATTTGATGGTTCAACTAAAAAAAAAAAGAAAGAAAGAGAGAGAGAGCCACAATGGGCATGATTATGCTTCATCTTCATCTAACACAGTACCACAGGGATTAGAACAGTCGCTGCCACAGTGGACACTTCAAGTTTTCCTTCTGTCTTGGGGAAGGCAGCCATAAACCTCTCACCATACCAAACAGAAATGTCAGTGATATGCTCTTTTGAAATTGTGATACTCTTCATTATTCAAGCACAAACTGTTATACACTGTAGACAAGAATTCAAATTTATTTGTTCTTGAGATAGTGAACCCTATAATTCAGAACATAGGAACAGACAAGGTCAGAGGATATGGGGAATTTTGTCTCCCTTGTTATCTTCAAATCTATCAGTGGAAATTGGTAACATTCCTATGAAATATCTTGATTTCTTCAAATGAGTGTTTGCCAGTGGCTAACATTTCCACTGGCAAAGTTGCAACCAGCTCTTCTTCTCTGTGAGACGTTGAGAAAATCTGACAAGATAATAAATTCATGTTAAATTTCTTTTATAAATAGAGATCTGTCAGTTGTACTGGCAACAAAAAATAATGATTTGATTTTCATGTAAAATATGCAAGATTCCTATTCCAACAAGCTGGAAAAATTTCTAGCATGTGACACTTCTTCATTTGCCTAAACATACACATATTTACCGAAAGCACTAAAGCACTTCAAATTCTTTTTTTCTCTTTTTATTTAAAATATATATTTAAAATATAGATAGGATGAATTCTTTTTTTTATTATTTAAAAAGTGAGCATAACTGACTTGTCAGAACTTAGCATGGCTTATTTGCTTCCCACTTGCATTTAGAAACAATTATTTAACCTTAATAGAAGTATTATTATTTTCAGGATTATTATTTCAATTGTAGTATGATGCTTATACATCTCTTTTATTGTATGTGCTGGGCCATATTATTATATACTATCAAGTTTATTGAAGTTCTCATCTAAAATAGTTGTAACTGTTCTTACTTTTAGCTTTTATGTAGTTAAAATGAATTTTGATCTGACTGTCTGAACAGAGTCATGGGCTCTGTTAAGAATTTATGTTTATTCTTCCTTAGAAATTCTGCTATGCCTGTTACCACAGCTGTGAGGGATACATAATTTCTGTTCTTTCATAAATATTAAAAGTTTTCTTTATTGGAAATAGAATTAGAGAACTTAAAATTCTTCCTTTTTCAGCTGAATGTTTTGCTTCTATTTTGGCTTTTTAATTTTGCATTAACAATTTACAAAACATAATTCCAACTTCACTCAAACAAAATAAAAATATCTTGACTTGTGTTTAAAGCAAGCCTCCTTGGATTATCATGTTCTCATACAACATTTTTACCACACTAAATGAGCATTTCTCAACAGAAAATGTTTCAAAAATCTTGATATCTTTTGAATTGCATTTGTGCAATCCTGGCAATTATGGCATGTTGTGAAATTCCTCCATCTTATTCTGAGCTTTTGATATGCTTTCATATTCAGTTTAGACTTCATAATCCTACACTTTGAAGAAAGGTCTAAGGTAGGAGATCAGCACTTTTGCTTCAAAGTGAATTTTATTCATTTTTCACTGATATTTTCCACTCTTAGCTGATGATGATCAGGATCTTCATAGTAAACCTATTTAGATTCTTTATTATATGTGTTTTGTTTTGCTATATACATTTTCATACTAGCATGTCAACAGTTTACGGGCTGGTCCTGCCCAGTTCCGTGGCTAGCGGGGTGGAGGGATTTCACAAAATCCGCGCCTCCGGAAAAGGGAACAGGGGACCCCAAAATAATTAAAAACAGCGGCAACAATCTGAGGAGAAACAAACTAATTTACTAAATAT
>JAOWBP010052297.1:0-13304 GCA_028571105.1 Tragopan temminckii
TAGAAGGAATCAGATGCAAAACAAATTGTTCATTGTATTTAAATTCCTGAGTTCAGCACGGAACAGCTTCAGAGTTAACTGGTATTTCTGGACTCCAGGCACAGCATACGCTCTAATAATTCAGCAGTCAATGGACCAGTGCAGACCAACGGCAAGCTTTAAGGGCCCAATATATAGTGCATTGCTAATTCACAGACTACATTATTTAGAGAGGCCACGTATATTCCCTGGCTAAGGCAACAAAAAAGCTTTACAGCCACAGATCTTGAACATTAATTTCTGCACTTACTGAGTGACTTATCTACTGTCTACAGTACAGCACATAAGCCTTTCCTCATCTCAGCTTGGTGCACGAGATACATCCCATAACATTTGACAAGCCCTCCACCAGGCACACTGTTGTAGTGTGGTCTGCAAATAATGAGGTTTGGAAAAAAGAGAGTTGAAGTGGAAGCTAGTCTGAACTTAGAGCAAAGCAAATTGTTAAAAACACGAGTCTAGCACTATCTAGTGGCAGTAGGAAGATAAGAAATTACTGCTTTACCTATCATGCTGTATTTCTGACAAAGACTATGAAAGACATTTCAAATGGACTTTTTCTTTCCCAAACTCAACTGGTACTTTCCTACTTAGTAACAAATTATGTCAAGTGGTAAGCATCATTGTAAAATGAGCTGATAAAAGTATGTTAGCCTATACAGTCAACTCCCATTATCCACAGTGACAGAGAATCATTCTATCCAATATCATACAAATACTGATGAAGGAAATATTGCCATTGTGCTTGAACTGATAAATCATGGCATTATAAAGCAAATCTAAAAAGATTTTGACTGGATTGCAGTAGTTAGCTTGGATCCAGGTTAATTCTGGCCATAGAATATTACACTAGGTTCTAGTTAACAGCCCTACTGCAGACTTCAGATGGCCCTGGAGATAAAGCCTGGCCACATCCTAACTGAGCAGGCCTAGGGTCAGCACAAGGACTTCTGCATTCATGTGACTTTGTCTACAAACACAACAAACTACCAACAGACAAAATAATGTGCAATAAACTCACTTCTGTCAGTTAATGTATGGGCAATGGAATTTTATGTCTAATGTGCTGATACATGTTATCTATGGGACAAATTCCAGACGTGCTGATACTTAATTTGAATTCACTTAAGTCATCTTTTGGATGAAAGTGAGTCCTTTGCCAGGTGAAGTCAGATTGCTTAGCACAATTACCTGACATACCTGGAAGAATAACCTTTTCATTCTAAATTCAAACATCTGCAAACCCAATAAAATCCTTAATCAAAACAAATTAGATTAGACATAGACTTTTTCTTTGGAATATAACCACATTATATTGCTCACTCTACAGTTTATAGTTGAATTGTAATAGACTGAGAAAATTTCCCCAATTTTTTCTTACCAGGATGATTTATCTTGATGTGTGATTTTATAAGTCGATCTTCAGAAAATGACTTCTCACACACAGGACACAAATAACTCTTTTTATCCTTAAGTGAGAAATAAGAAGAAAGAAAGAGATTTATTTTAAGTCCACTGGTGAAATCACTATGTCATTATTCAGTAACACGCAGTTCTCAACAAAGTTATAACTGAAAGTTCAGGGTTGTTTATTTTTATTTTTTTTTAATTTAATAAATTCACATATTTATGGCGAAATAAGTGAAAGAGAAATGTGAAAGAATTCTAAGCACATCATTAATCCTTGTGAATGTAGAGCTCCAAGTTAAAGTACGTGAGAAAATGCACAATAAATGTAAGCATTATCTTCTGGCTGACACTTTAGACAAAAGTCATATAACAGATTAAACTTCTTTGATAGATGGAAGACTATTCAGTTTTTTCAATGATTTCACAGATTCTCCAATCTGAAACCTCAGATTTCATTATTCTGAAGACATCCACCAGTATATGTATTTATAATACTGTTTAATGGCCTGAAATTGAGCAGAAGAGTTAACAATGACAGATGCCATTACTTATTCAAAGTCTACATTTTGAACACTATAAATATGCAGCATTTTTACATGTTACCAATAAAGCATTATTCTACTATACTGACTTAAAGACTTCTAGATTTCTCTGGATTTTGTCAGTGTTGCTGATGTTATAAAAGCTTTAGCACCACCAAACAAGTGGAATTAAAGAGCTGTGATGAAATTTCATTCTTAGTGGGTTTTAGTGTTGTTCCAGAAACAGCTAATTTCACATAAAAATGAGGGACTTTTCTCCATTAACTGAAGAATTATCCTATTTAAAATAATCTTTGCTGTTTATATAAATTGAAGAGATTGATCTTTTCAGAAGTACCTGCTGACACAGACCAGGTGCTCAACCAAACACATCGATCATCTACACACCGTTGCTCTGACCAGATTAATGTATGAGAGGAGTATCAAAACAACAGACAGAGTGAAGAAAGTCTAGTTAGTCCTGACACTAGGTAGATAACACATCTCCCACCAGGTAGTGTATCTACCAAACCACTGGGAGATTGCTGGAAAAGGTTAGTTGAAGTTACAGAACAGATAGTTTCATGGTTATTTCAGGAGGACAGAAAACTTCTTGAGGAGTACAGAATGAAAATTACTGTTTCAAAAAGAAAATGTTATGAAAGAGAAATGTGCAAGTAAAAGGAGAGTAAGAATTCCTGGACTCTACCAGGAAAATAGGACAAAGAGATAAGTACTGCCTGTAGGCTGTAGTTACAAATGAACATTCCTCTTAAAAGTCAAGTAAAAATGAAGGATTTTAGTTGTAAATTGTTTTGGATTATCTCATAAGTATTTGCATTCGATATCATCTACATCTGAGAAAAAAAAAACAACAAACAATTGGCTGAAATAGCAATAAATAATTTCATGACAGTGGAATATGGGATAGAAACTCTTGCAGTTAATATGGCAACAGCACAACAATAATTCTGACTGCACTGTCAGAAAGTTGTCTGTGAGAAAAACATAGGATGGGGGACAGCAGCTCCTAGAGGATTAACACCGTGAGTAAAATAAAGTATGTTACTAAGATGGAGTCGGGTCAGTCACCACTTGGAGCCCTGAGAACCTCACATGAACTGGAAACAGCAGAGAACACCAGCCAGTTTATGGAGGAAGAGATTCAAGCAATCTGTGCAATGCTCACGAAGTGCCCTGAAGAAAAGAGCTGTTAATTCAGGGAATTAGTATCTCTCAAACTCTGTACCTATTATCTCTAAACCTGCTACCAATGATTTTGGTTTTCTACATGAATATGTTACCCAAATGAAAATTCATAAATTCATTCTCATAAAAATAAATCTTTAGATATATTTGTATCATTTCTCTTATTACTTTTATGATGTAATTATGGTAATTTTCTTGCAGTTTCTCTTGAGGAGCAGCATGAAAGTACAGGCATCAGAAAGTATCTTTCCATGTGCTTACAGAAAACAAAAATAAAACAAAATCAATAACAAAATAATCCAAACAGGTTTCTTCAAATAGTAAGAAAGTTTTCTACACCAAGTTCTATGGTGAATGATCTTCAAAAACATGTCTTTTGTAGAATAACAGACTTCAATTCTGAGCATAGTCCCAAAAAAGATCCCCCCCACCACAGCTCTAGCTCTGCTGATTGTCCTTGTCATAGGCAGTGACAGAGGCACTTGGAAGGACTTACACTGAGGTTGTAGTAATACTTTCATCACATTCTCAGCATGCAAGTTTTCCTCTGCTATGAATAGAAGTTATTTATCCTGCTCCTTATCAGACTGCCTGCCTTTTAGATGCCTTTGAGGGTTTTTGAATGATGCAAACAGAAGCAAGGTATCAAGAAAGACACATCTACCTTTGTTGGAAACCAGCTGCATAATCCAATCAACTACTTCAATTTCAAAGTCACATCCATACTTCCTAAGGCTTCCTTAATCCCCCTATTAGTCAATTTGAGAATATATAAGAAAGTTCAAATAATTCCAAAGTAAAGTAATTTGTTTTTGATTGAAAGTACTGTTCACATCCCACAAATCAGGAATTAATCAGGTTCATAAATAATCTTAAACCCAGAAAAAAGTAGTGTACTATTATCACATAACTTTCTTTGTTTATGTTATCATTCATTATAAACATAAAGAGAAATTACAGTGCCTTTCTCTCTATATAAAAGAATTAAAATTGTGCTTAAAAAGGATTTCAATATCTATCTATACTGGAACATACAGTCCTTAAAGAGAAATTTATTTCTCTGAGGTATGTATTTCAAGATAATTCAATGGGTAGATGTACTAGTATATAGCTTTAAAAAAAATGAAACCCTTTGGATACATAGCATTTAAAAAAAATGGACCACTATAAAGTTCAATTAATTAATCAAGCAGTGCCAAACACAACCAACACTGCAAAACATCGGGAATGTTATCAGCCTACTCTAACATGCTCATAAATAGAGGCATCCTGATGACGCGAGGATCTTATCCTATGAAAATACAGAGAGTAACATCTGATGATGCTAAATATCAGTATAAATTCATGGACCATAACAGCAGTTCTGATGATAATTTCAAAAGAGACTGTGTGAACTCCTGACTGCTTTGTAATTTGTTTTATTAGCAGTGTAAAGTTAAGACCACAGCCATTATAAAAATCATTCAATTCATATCACATGAGACTAATGTGATAAAGAAATCAACAATACCCTCAGCTTCTTTATTAGCAGTGACATTATTTTATGAGCAGGAAATAAAACAAAGCTCCACTAAATACTGCAAACTAAATGCTTCTCATCTGCCCAAGGCCTCCCAGCTTGGCAGCCAGGTCAGTGTAGTACTCAGGCCAAATGGACTACACGGGCTTAAAAAAAAATTTTCTGCCATTACCACTCCTCTTTCTTGTAAAGCTTTTCTGAAGCTAATGGTCAGCAGAATATTCTGATGCTGGATGCACTGAGCTGCTGAGAAGAGATGTTTAGCGTCATTTCTCCCCCATACTGCAATATCTGACTGTCTCAACTCTTCCTGCTTTATTATATTAAACATATTGAAAAGAATACAAGATTTTACAGATGTGAAAAGTAATTTGTTAAGACAAAGGTGCTTCTACACCAAAAATAATATGTACATGTCAGAGCAGCAAAATAAAGAACAAAACTAAAAACAAAGGAGTGAAAATCAAAGTTCTGCACAGAAGTTGATGACTGAAGAAAGACAAATTACAGAAGGTGTCTATGCTAGCATCACAGTAAGTTTTACTGACTTAAAACCAAAACACCGTGAAGAGCAAAGCAGCACATACAGTCCTAAAATGACTTTATTTAACTCTCCTCCCACACTGTTTTCTCTTTCCAGTATTTAAATCTTTATGCATTTTGATAGTTTGGTAGTTGAACATTTTTGTTCTTTTAGTTTTTTCCATAGCTGATACACTTCTTCTTTCATGTGGAAGAAAAATTATGATGAAGCTACTCATAGTCTTGCTAAGTGAAAACACTGTCAAGCATCTTCCAGTGTTACTACATCCTCAGACAGAATTTCTGGAGCTATAACTGCAGTGGAAATGCAATCACAAGCCTTCTTGTAGTAAGTAATGAGCTACCTTGAACTCCTGTGCATCTGCCCTAATCTAAGAGTATTGCCAGCAGAAGTTCTCAATTTGTTAATTACAAAAAAAATATTGTTCAATAATGTAGAGTAGTAGAAAGATAATGCCCACTCCTGCACCTACTCAAATCAATGAAAATTTAAATACTAATATAAAACATAAAATAGGGCTCCTGAGTTAAACTTGTGATGAGTGAAAAAGTGTAGAAATCCTCACCAAACTTGTCACGATGCTCAAATTGAAATTTTCAAGATTCCTGAATTAAGCTGATGTCACTGTTAAACTGCAACTTTGCTAAGCTGATCTGATGTACCCAGAAAGTGGTTACACACACATATGAAGGAAATTACTTAAAAAATTGTAAAAGGCTAGACAGACTTTATTACAGCTCACAAGATGATAACAATACTTTTTATGAATTTTTCATGAAATAACTGCTTAGAAAAATAAATGGCCAGCTGAAACCTCTTATGGAAGCCAGCACCAAGAACAAAAGCCATTTTCCAACTGAGTGGCCAGACACACATTTGGTTAATTATTTCTCAGTTCATTACCTTGCACTCTTGACTACACAGTGGCAAATATTCCAGATCTAGAAGTACCACAGCCAAATCAGTAGTGTGAAAATGACACTCCTCAGGAGAGGGAAACGAACAACAAGAGCACAAGTATTCACTTATGACCCAAAGCTCAAACTACACTATTATTAAAGTTAGCAGCGTAATGAAATTCCTGAGCATCCTTCCAAACAACAATTTTTTGCATCCAGAACTGTACATAAAGTACATGTAGTCACCAAAGTATAGGTAGGTGTTCTGGATCTAAACTCCAATTCTGGATCAGAACTCCAGCCGTGTTTATCTTGGAGATAACTTATGGATTTATAATAACTTCAGACACAAACTTCTCTGTGATGTTTATCAGTACAAAGCAAATGACGGGTGCTATACACTGAGTGACAGGGATGAGCACAAAGTTGCTTTTTAATAATCATCATTTATCCTGTTCATCAAATAAGACAGAAATCCAGCTGAAAAGCAGCCAGGAAAAATCTAATGAAATACGTGCATTTGTATAAGGAACTGAGATTTTCATACTGGCTATCACTGGGGAACTTTTAACATTAATATTTATTAAGTATTAATTTTGCAAATGAAAACTAACATTAAAGTAGCTTTCTGTATTTGTCTGTGCCTACTTTTTTAAAGTACTGTATTTTGGATGAGCAGCCCCGTTTACTGAAGGCATGCAGTAAGTAAATATATCAAGCAGCGGGCAAAAGGACCGATAAGAGCACTGCCAAAGTTAGTTACTGAGTAAATGCTAATAAATGATTTTTTCAATTCATTTAAATACTCAAATAGATTTTGCAGTAAGCACCACTAAGCATAATTTTGAAAGAGCTCACTTTCACAATGTTTTTAATTACGAAATGCATTTTCTCAGTTCCATTTAGTATCGTGAAAATGATCCTCCTGGTGGGAGCTGTCAGGTATTTATCACACTTGAAAAAAAAGGACAAGGACACAGAAGTATAATTTTAGGCTCTTTTTTTGAAGTAGTCTCAGACATCATTTACACAGATTTTTCCCATCAGGTGCACATTATAAACTTAATAAATTCAAAAGAAGACTAAAAAAAATATCTGTTTCATGAGTTTTTCATATAATTCATAATGAATTCAGATTGATCAAAATATCAGCAATATTGTGGGATAAAGAGGAAAATAAACCTTTCTTTCATGTCATCTATGGTTTATTTGGTTGTTTGCTTCTGGTTTTTGTTTGTTTGTTTGTTTGTTTCCAGTTGTTGGTTTTTAAAGCTGTCCTGCAGTTCCAAAAGACTATTACTTAATCAGAGTAAAAATACCTTTAAAATAACTTCAGTTGTTGGAAACATTTGCCAAGAATCTACCCACAAAACGCAGATGACCTGAAAACATTAGGCTGATATGTAAACATCTTTTTGAAGCAGCTATGCTAATTTAGTAGCTAGAAATTGTCCACATCTGGGGAAAAATTACCACAAATCCTTAATTCAAACATTACATTTCACTTAAAAAGATAGAATGCACCACCAACACTTATAGTAGTTTAAGCAAGTTATGATGTTATTTTCTCATGTGATTAGGAGAAACATGCCTGTAAGTGGTGCATTCTACATTATTCATGTGATAATGTTAGATCAGAGAAATATCACCAAGCCGTGTTTTAGAGAACGAGGGTTCCCAGTCCAGCATGCAGTCCCTAACATAGTCTCAAAGAAAACAAGCAACAGGGCACTTAAAAGCATCTCTCTTCTACCTCTTCTAATGCAAAAAAGCAACTGCAATGGGCATTCAGGGCTGGAAGGTTTACTAACTAAGATGGGTAACATTAATATCAGTCTTCTTCATCTTCATAGCCATGAAAGAAAATGGTTGTTGGTCAAACAGATGGGCTGCAACTACTTAGAACTATTGCAAAACAATATTAATAAAAAAGCTTTTCAGCAATTTAAACTTCGCTATAATAATTAAGAGAGAAATAAATATTCATTTTACCACAAATATCTGAGAAGGAAAGGATCCGCCTCCAAGGAATGAAGTAAAAAAGAGTAAAGAATCTGAGAATATTGGGAAAACTGAAGGGAGAAAGTGGATACCAACATACTATACGGGAAGCTACAGTAAGAGTGATCAAACTTAGGGAAATGGTGGAGTCACTGACCCTGGTGGTTTTCAAGAAAAGGGTAGACATGGCACTGAGGGACATGGTTTAGTGGGCATGGCGGTGATAGTTTGATGGTTGGATGAAATGATCTTAGTGGTCTTCTCCAACTGAAATGATTCTAAATATATACTTGCTCTAGCTCATGTAACCAACTCATCTAAGACTTCTCAGGCAGAGAGGAGTACTCACGTGCTCAGGTTAGAGCTCTTACTTGTATCTTCAAGCATTGCCACATGATTCCAAACACCAAGGAGATGACACTGAATTGAGATAAACATACTACTTGGCTTATTAGTTTTGGTTACTTACCAGCTCAGAGTGAACTTTAAGATGTGCTTGGAGCTTGTATTTATCTGGAGTAGAGTAGTCACAATGTTCCGTAGGACATTTCAGCAAAATATTGCTGTGTTTTTGAATGACATGACGCTTAAGGCAGTTTTTGGTGATGGAAGAGTAACTGCACTGGGAGCAATAGTATAAATGTTCTCGAGTGTGCGTACGAACATGCATGTCATAATGTACTTGGTACCAAAATAACTTGCCTGAAAATAAAAGCAGACATGGAGAGCATTATTTCTAAGCAATTGTTAATGAAAATTCCAATTTTCTTTTACAACAAATCACACTGCTTGAATTGCGTCCCTTCTGGCTGAAAAAAAGAAAACCAAAAAACTTATCTTAAAGAGTCTACTAACAAAAATGTTTACAAAAATGTTTTTGTCTAAAAAGGTTGTGTCATACGTCCTGAAACAGCAAGTGCAACTCCATTACCTATAAAGATCTTTTTTCTAATGAGGAAGTCCTTTATATCTCTTCTTCTAAACGAAGACTCTGAGTTCAACTGTTCAGTAGAAAAGGTTGTCAGAAATCTTTTTTGGTACTTCCTTTCATTTTATTCCTTCCTAAAAGTTCTTTTGACACAATGGCAAACAAAGAAAAATGCATACAAATAAAACATATGTTATGGTGTTTAAAACTGACAATTTAAAAAACAAAAACTTTGACTCCTTTCCCTTCCCAAAAAGGGAGATTATGAGAAAAATCCCAATTATTTCACTCCAGTTGTGTCAGCTAAAAAAATTGCAGTTGGGATAAATGGGGATGCAGTCTTCTCACTTCAATAAATACAAAAATCAATTAAAATCAGAACAGTGTTGATCTTAAAGCACATAATGAAAACTTTCATTGTCAGAGAAAATGGTTAAAAAAATCAGCTAATGTATCCACTGTACATAATTTGTATGATTGTACATCATTCCATGCTTTACAACAAAGACTGAATTTTACACTACGACAATAACGAAGCTTCAGTGCTACAGCACAGACTGGCTAATGCTCACCACAGACACTTACATCTGTTCTGCTCAGCCCCAGTGAAAGTTCTGAGGTAGGATAAGGCAGACAGGCAAAAAGAATCTGTCCAGTTCTATTAAACTTTAAATTAACAGAAAATCGATTAGGGCAAAGCTCTGCTTTACTATATTCTATGACTGTTTTATGAGGGGATTTGAATCATCTCATTTTGTTTATACAGCCCAGGCTAAACTACCCTGAACTCCACAGTCCATATCAAACTAAAAAATACTGATGCAAAGATACATAAATTTACCAAAAACTATAAACTAGAGAAGTAGGAAAAAGACAGCCCATCATGTAACATTAAAAAAAAAAAAAAAAAAAAAAAAAAAAAGGAAACAAAAACCCCCACATCTTTGTACTGCGTCTTACCACAATATTCACATTCCAAATCTCCATAAACCTTCCTTATCCTCTCACACAACTCTGTGTTCATTTGTCTCTTCTGTAAGCTATCCAAGATCTGCATAAAGGCAACAGCTCCGCTCCGATTATCTGATTTATCTGCATTAGAAGAGGCTGCCTGTGGACTGACGGCTGCATTAGCATCTGGTGCTAGCAAAGGGTCAGTTGTTCCTGTTGAGTTCTGAACTGATGGATTGCTTGTTTCTGACTCACTAGAAGGAACAGACTGATTTTTCTCTTCAGAAACTGAAAGATCCTCAGTCACTGCATTGTTTTGACTCACATTTAAACTTGCATCCTCAGAGAGCAAAAGTTGAATTTCTTCACCCCGTTCATTTACAGAACTGCAGTGATTAGATTCCTCTCCATTTGCAGCAGAATCTTTTAACTCATCAGGAGCAGAGGTGCCATTTTTCAGCAGACAGCAATCTGACATTACACAGGACTGAATGTTTGTGTCTGCTGTCTCTGTTGATGCCTCACAGACAGTCTCTCTTACGTTCCCTACCAGACGATTTTCACATTCTAAGGAAGGAATGGTATTAGTTTTTAAGTCACCATTATGGTGATCATTATGGTTCACATCTGCAGCTATCGATTCATCTGTGCAAGTAGATGGTGTGTTAACAGCATCAGTACTCATGATAGTCAATTCATCTGCAGTTTGTGATAGCTGTTCACCAAGTGCTTCTGGCTGTATATCACCTCCTGGCTCAAGCAGGCAGAAACTTTGATTGATGGAACTATTAAAAACAGAAGTTTCCTGCAAATCTGCATGTACTTCTTTGATGTGAGCACGGAGTCTTACAGAACTGACAAATTTCATCAGGCACACAGAACACACATAGACAAATGGGTGTTTGCGAACATGAAGCTCAAGAGCTTGGTATTTAGTTGCTCCATGACCACAGAGCTCACAAGCAAAGGGCCTTTCATCACCATGGACAAGCATGTGACGGTCTCGATCGAGTTCATTTTTAAATTTGCGTTCACAAATATGGCAGTCATAAAGAAGTTGTCTTTTGCCCTCTCTTGTCATCAAGCGAAGCTCGTCAAAAACATCTTTCACCTTCTTATCTTGAAGGTCATGTGTTTCCTTGATATGCTTGATCAAATTTTTAACATCTGAGTATTTCTTTTTGCAGAAGCGACAATGCTGCTTAATTTTCTTGTGAACTCTTTCAATATGGACTTTGAGATGGCCTTTGCTGAGACATGTGAACGTACAATAGTCACAGCTAAATTTCTCCCCTGTATGTTTCCGCATATGAACATTAAGGTTGGCTTTGATTGCACTGGCATAACTGCAGTATGAACACTTGTATGGTTTTTCATTTGTGTGAATCCTCAGATGTGCTTGGAGGGAGTGTTTGAATTTGAACACCTTGTTGCAGTATTCACATGTAAAGATCTTCAGCTGAGTTGGACCCAACCTAAAAAGAAACAAAAATAGCTGTATTTAAAATATTGAAACTTGGTATCAAATATTTCATAGATATTCATAGCAGACACAAATAATTACCATTATTTATTATAAAGAGATATTCTTTGTTGGCTTTTTAAATTCTACAACCGATGCACAGAATATTTTTAGCCGTTCCTTTATTGAAAAGGCTCAGAAAATATGAATGCAAAGCTTCCCTATTAATTTTAATGAAAATGAAATATTCTGTATGAACATAAAGATAAATACTTCAAAATTACCTGCTTGATTTCATTGTCTGTTCATACGGAGTCTGTTGAATTGCATATTCTTGATATCCTCTTCGTTGTGATGGGTCTTGAACCGCTGTTTCTGGAGTATTGGGTTCACTTTCTTGGGGAGCAGCCTCAACTGGAACAATTTTTGTGGCTCCTAACAGAAAGAACAAAAAATGTTTGTTAACAATATTTGACTAAATTCTGCATTAACTATAATACGTGAGTGTAAATCACTGAATGCTTTAGATTGGAAGGGACATTTAACAATTGCCTACTTCCAACCCCACTTCCATTAGATCAAGTTGCCCAAATCCCCATTCAGCTTGGCTGTGAGCACTTCCAGGGATGGGCCATACAGTTTTTCTGGGCAACCTGTTTCAGTTCCTCACCACTCTCACAGGAAAGAATTTCTTCCTCATGACTAATCTAAATATACCTTTTTTAAAATTTGCCCTACTGCCGCACTGCCTGATAAATAAAACATTAAACTCAGTAATCACTAGTTCAACCATTTCTGTTTCTATTTTTAAATTCATATGCATATAATGACAGGTACATGTGCATAGGATGATGGGTACAATTCCAGAAGATACCAGTACTAATACCAAACATCTGCTTAAATTACATGACAGAATTATTGGTTTTGCAGAATTACAGAAGTGCCTGATGCCTACTATTATGAGATCCCATATCCAATTACTTCCACCTTTAAAAAAACTAAGTTTTCAAAACTCAATTTTAATTTACCAGTTTCTGTCTCACAATGCTACTGAAAACTTCAGCTGAGCTGCTGAATCAGTTCCACAGATGAGGCTGGGGAAAAAGACACTGTTTTGTCTATATTTGAAAGTCCAGACAAAATTTCCTTGAACAAATTTTTATTGCTTATGTTTTGGGACTAACTGCCAACCACTCAGAACAAAACAATACATGCCATGTGCACTTATAAGTCTCCATTAAAAGCAGAATTAAAAGGGCTTAGTTTAATGCAAAAAAGATCAGATACTATCCCACAGAGCTTTCACTAAAAGAGGCAGAAAAAGCACATTTTGAGAGATGTGATTGAAATTATTTAACTGTCTTCCTTTTTTTTTTTTTCTTTTCCCTTCCCTAAACAATTGGATGGAAAATATTCAGTGTTAAGCATCCATATTTAGCACTGAAGATAATCACATAAATATTAATTTACAGTGCAAAGAGAAGCCTCAAATATATCAAACCAAGCATTCATTACTGATTGATCCCCTCCCTTTTAATTTCACAGTCCAACTGTAATTCATCTACCCGTGTTTTAAATGAGAATATTACTAACTATATAAGTGGTAATACGTATAGTTTTTATTTATTAACGTATATATTACAAGTAAATATATATAGTTGTGAAATTCTCATATTCAACTAACAGGTACTTTAGAAAAATATCTGAAGATAACAAAAACTGATTCCAGGGCTGACACTGAAAAACAAACAGTAAGCAAGGACCATATACTGAGTAACGAAGAGAAAACAATACATTAAATATGTAGTAATAGATGACTTT
>JAOWBP010052298.1:0-13303 GCA_028571105.1 Tragopan temminckii
TGCCCTCAAATAATCAAATCTTTTCTGAGAGAAAAGTGAAAGAAGAAAAGGAAGGCTTTTCCCACAGTGATTGGGAACTTCCAGATGCTGCTATTAGAATTGCATTTTGTTTGCATATCCAGTCCCTCCCTGTTGGTGGCCAGAAAAAGCTAACCAGAAGGCAGAGAGGAACAGGCTATTAGACCCACCTTACAGTCTCTTGTTGTGAGACCTTGGCAGACTCTTGAGCTCTTATTTTCTTCTTAATGAAGTGTTAATGAAATTAAATGCTATTCACATCTTGAATTTGGCTGATGGCCCTTATTGTTAACTAAATCTGAACAAATGGTGAAAAAAATAGATTTGTTGTGTAGTTTTTTTCTATAAATATTTCAAGAGCTTGTTTAAAAAATACTCATATATAGAGAGAGTGAAAGTTATGTAAGTAGTTTGCTTATTAACCATATCCTAGTTTTATCCATGTTGTTAAATGTAAGGAAAACATCACAATGCAAGTTTTACAAAAAATATATTGCAAGATAATTCTTTTTTCTTATTATATGCTGTTAGACAAAGATCAATTTCCTCAGTCCCTTCAACATTTATCTATCATTAGCCTGGAACACTACAGGGTACCTGTAATAGTATTTATCAGTTTATATATGAAATCAGGCTTGCTTTTTTTTTTTTTTTTTTTTTTTTTTGTTTTAATTAATAAAAAATTTAACAATGTGTCTACCAATAAATAATTAGTTTTTTTCAATTTTTTTTCAGTGAAGTAGGAGAAGCTGATCAAATACATTTGGGAAATTTCTCAGTAGAACTTTACTATCACTATTGTAATTCTTCCATGGAAGTGGTCATTAGAATTTTATATAAAAAAAAAATTATCTGAATAATTTTCTCTCTGACTTAGATGTAAATGTTTTGCCTTCTCACTTTTGTGACGAGAATAAGTTTAACAGCAAAGTAGAAGATCGAATGAATTAGAAGACGTCTTTGAAGCTTATGAGAAATTACTTCTGCGCCAGATTCAGATGATTGCAAAAACCAGTAACTGTGTCTGGAACAAGACATTTTATCTTTGTTAACAATAAATCAACAAATTTAATTAAGAAAGTGTGACAGACAAAAACTTGACAAGAAAATAACTTTTAGTTTTATAGAATCAGCATGTTTAAACAGGTACATAAGGCAAGCAAAAGTATATTATTCCAAAAGTAGTCTGAAAAATGCTATTGTGATCTGAGGTACTGAATTGATACTCAGATTGTGCAAATTTATTGAAAGCACAGTTCTAGGCACCCGGACTCTGATTTAAGAAAAATAATTAAAATTTTATATTTTATGAGTTTGGCAAAGTTTGCCTGGATTTTTTTTTAAGTGATCTTCTACAAGACTACTTACCTGATCTTTGATCTTTTAGGGAGACTAGAACTTTATGAATACTAATTCTCAAAATTATCACTCTTACATCAGAAGATGCATCAAATGTTTCTTTTCTTAGGCTTAAGAATACCAGACCAAACACACTGTATGGTATAATCTTTCAGAGTTATAGTAATTGGATTATGTATTGCTTGAGATACATACAGAGCTGTTTGCAGTGATCAAGTGTAGCTTGATTATTTTTTTTAATCATGTCAAAAGGCTTTAGATATATTAGAGCTAGATAATGTTCTTACTAAATTACATTTGAAAATCTGAATACAAGCCATGAATGTGCATTCTATACTACGCAAAGAATTATTTTTCCTTTTCTAGTTCTGACTACTAAGTTTAGAAAACATTATTATTATACTTCAAAATACTTGAGAGCATTGTTGTTTACTTTCTTAAAACACGAGAAAGATACTCAAAAATCAACTTTGAATTCTCTCCTACAAATTTATGATCTCATAATAAATGTATGCACTCATAAATATCAAAAGGGAGACTAGGGGAATATTAGGATATGATTAAAAGCTTGCCATTCCAGAGGAAAAATACAAATATTTATGCTGTTTTTGAATTAAACTTATTGTTGACTGTTCTAGCTTGGAGATTCTGAAGTAGATTAAATTTGCCTCACTGAGGAAAAAGCATTTAAAGTACAGTAAATTGTCTAAAACTGATAAATAATTTATATTCTTTTTTATGGACCACTAAACTTAAATCTAGGGCAAAACAGAATAAATATTTTTGCCCTTCTGATTAAATAAAGGGCCCTGATATTCTTATTGTTGTAGTCTATCTGCATATCTGTGCAGAGATGACTGTAAAAATGCATTTACGAATTGTTTAATGAGGCTAGTATCATAAAGTGACATTTTTCTAGGAGTTTTATATTACAGCAGTTTCTTAAAAAATAGTATTATTTTTAGGTAATTTATGAATATTTTAATTAATTATTTGAAAATATTAATTTGAAGCTGAGAACAGTGACTTCCTATTAATCTAATCATGTGGCAAGCGAATGTACTAAGTCCATAAATTTTCTGGAAAGGAAAATTGCAGAAGACTGGATTATGTATGGGAAATGATGCAAGTGATGAATGCACCTGTGTTGTTCTGTTTTTTATTTTTCCATTTGCAAGCTGATGCTTTTTCTTACTCCCATGTATTTATTGACTAGATTGAGGCACCAAGTAAGTATACTCCTGTGTACCCTACATTATTTTATCTTAAATAATCCAAGGATACATTGCTTTTGTTGTTTTTTTAAATCTCTGCTGAGTGTAGATTTTTCTAGTTGAAAAAGAGAAAATGACTGATTTTCCTAGTTAATCAAAGGTAATCAAATTACTTGGCCAAATGGAAGCTTAAAGTTGACACTTTCAAAGCACATAAAGGCATTGAAGGCAGATAATGCATTTACATTACACCATGAAATGCCACATGGTGCACAGAAGCAACCTAGAGATTCCCAGTGTGCTTCATCCATGATACTCCTCATTTCCTTATGCAAAGTCACAGCTTGTTGTTGATCCCCTTCCTAGGTACAACACTAGGTTTGGAAGCAAGAAAGTCACTTTGTTGTTTTTCTGTTGTAACTTCTTTATTATCAGTTTTCTTGTTTCCCCTTGCTGATACTTGAGGAAGATGTCATCTAGTGGCAGAATGTACAGCAAAAGGCTTCTGAGAACAGATGCAGTACTCAGCTACTTTTGACTAAAAATCACTTTGTGAATGAGTCCACCTCTGGACTCTTTTGTGAATGACTCAGGCCTCTTAGAATGTTTTTAATCTGCTACTATGAGAGGCAGTGCGTATTTTTAACCTATTTGTTTTTCTTATTGACTTGCCGTACTAGTAGATGTTGCTTAATCTAACTAGTACATAGTATCTTCAACTTAAAATTTTACATTAATAATTTTTTTTGTTTGTTTGAATGTTAATTTTATTCACCATACAAGTGAACATGAGCCCTTATGAACTAATCTGCTCCATATAGTTGCCTTGATTTTTAGCAGTTCTGGAAAACACAGATTTATTAGCTCTGAGGACCTAAGATGCAGCACCAATTACTAAGTGGAGGAGTCTGAGCTGTACAGCTTCATTATGTCATGGGACTAAAGAAGATTAAACAATACCAGTTTATGTGGACAACTGTGGGAGCTTTGGCCATTCTTGAAGCAAAGCAGCTCTGGACTCTATATCATGTTCCTCAGAAGTACTAGAGTGAGTTACTAACAAACACTAAATTTTGTGAAAATGATCACATTAAGATCATCCTTTTAGGACCATTAAAATTGTGCCTTTTAGGAATGAAAGTTGGTTCCATCCTGCTGAGAAAGGTAAAAAGAAGCTTCCACACCAACTTTTTCTTATCTGACTGAGAATATCGTGCATGCTGAAAGCAGATTTTTATCAGAACTGAACTCTCAATAAAGCTAGTGAAGGCAACACAGTCTGCACTATTGTATTTCTTTTAACCAGACAGGTATTTAAGTCATCTTACTTTTCTACTCCTACAAAGCAGAAAAACAAAAGGCTTTCAAATGTTGAAGCTAACAGATGGTAAAGGGTCAATGACAATAACTTTTAAGAAACTTATTTTGAGAAAATTTTGTCTTGATGCTAAACATTTCAGCTATCCTTCAGTGCAGCTGGGATAATCAAAATTTATTGTTAAATGCAGCTGAATTCTTTGTCCTTAAGGAGACAAAAAGAAAAGTCAGTCCTACAGTGAAGAAAAAAATGAGAAGGGTGGAACATACAGATCATCCTTATAAAGAATTCTTGCCTTTAGATGAACTTGTTTGAATTTTCATTGTTAAACTTATCTTTCTGAATTACTGAAAGTGATTTACTGAATTCCATTTAAGCCTAATCTCTGAGTATTATTATTCTCTGTTCTTATTAATGCCAGACCAGAAGCACTATTTTATTTATGCTGCTAATGTAACTAGTATATATCTTCTGTATGACAGTTATTTTAACACAGGAATAGAAGCTTAAAAACATTTGGAGACTAAAAGGCAACATATATATATGCTTTTGCATTTATTTAAATATCATTTACTTTGTCTCATGGTCATTAACTGTGGATAAAGTGAGCATAATATTTTTGTACACTTAGCTATATCTTATTATCAACTTTCAGTGCTTTGTGGTAGGATGAGGAAATCTGAATCAACCAGCTTGGTTAATAACTTTTTATAGATTAGGAAATTTTGCTGGAACAACTTATTATTTTTTCCAAGGAGATAAAATGCAATTCTCTCAGGACTTTGATTGCTATATTGAAGCTATTGGTTAACTAGTACCATAATGTAAAAAGGATCACTTGTATAATTTGGATTACAGAATATGGAATTTTCTTCAGTTTCCAGACCTGGAATCAGGAATATATGACTAGAAGGAAAATTCCCCTTGCATCTTATTTTGTCATATAATTTCTTTCATACACTTAGTATTGAACACACATGCTCTTTTAGATGTGTATATTTGAGATTTAATATCATCTTGTTGACCGTTTTTTTCCCCTACTTCAAAAGCTGATTTGCCTTTCCAAGTAGTCAGTATCACATATGTTTTTTCTATATCACCTAATAGCAACAGCATTATGTTGTCTTTTATTATAGTCTGTCAATTGCCACATTCAGCGTTTTGTTTTCCTTTTTTTTTTTTTTTTTTTTTTTTTTTTTTTTTTTTTTTTTTTTTACTGCTACTGTGCTCTGTATTGCTGGTTAAAATTGCTGTTTTCCTGATCAGTGTGCTAATTATTGGGCCATTTGCCACAAATTGTATAGCTTGTTTTCATGCTCCAAGCATAATTATTTTGCATCTTTCTGTTCAACGAAACATCTTTACCATCTGCTATGTTGTTCATGTAAACAGTAAAACCTGAATTAGGTTGCACCATTCAACCTTATTTAGTCTATCTTCTAATCCGTGTATCATCTGCACTCTTGAACATAATGACTCTGTTTCCATGTTTCTGTTTAATAGATTGATGCACTAGAAAGCACCAGAGCCCTAAAAAGACTGCTACTTACATGCTTCAGTTTTATAATTAGGAGACATATGCCAGTGTTGAATTATTTACATATATACATATATATAAACATATCTGTGTATATAAAATATTATTTTTTTTTCCCTCATCTTGAAACTAGTTTTCAGACCATTGCAATACTATACATATTTTATAATCCTTAATCTGAGATATTACTTTCTGAGAATAAATACTTGCAGATACTTTGTATATTGTATATTTCAAATTGTATATTTGAATGAGGAGCCTATGCTGAGTGTCATTTTTCATGATAGAATCTCAGATATCATTGTAAGACAGTTATGAATGGATATTTCCCTTTATTTTTGCCCTCCCTTTTTCTCTCAGAAATTTTTCATCAATATTAAAGATTGAAACAATTCACCTTTCATTTACATATTTGTCTGTGTGTCTTACACATTACGGTAATAATATACTGACATTTTATAATGTACTTAGACTCATGAAGCTAAGTTATACTTGCTCGGTAGGGTGTACTTTAAATGTTCTATATAATTAATCTGTTTCAGTGTTTCCTGTTATTCCACGATGTGTTTGTAATGAGGGCATAAGAAGTATTTTAAAATTCTTATGCTTCAAATCAACTAAGGTAAAAATACAAACTAGGTCTTATACTGGCCTGAAATTTCTGGCTACATTTTCAGATACCAGAGTGTGTAATTTTGCACAGTTGTGAGTATACTATGACATTTTCAACATTACATTAGGGAAAAAAAAGCAACAAATTTTTATATTCTCATAAACCTGCATTGATGAAATGAGATGTTGTAATGTCATTCTGTGGTGTTTATAGGCGAAGTGGAAATCAGGCCACCAATGCATTTAATCTGTCACCAAGTTACATTTCAGTATACCCTCTGTGCTGTTCCAGTAAAGCAGAAATAATATATGCTTCTTTCATTGTTGATGGATATGTGTTTATAATTCAGTTTGCTTAAGTAAGGAAAGCTGTAGTTTGTGCGGGCTTGATAATAGAAATTTCATGTTAGGAAGGTAGTCTTTAAGTGTATTCTTTGCTATAGGGCTGCCTATAATTTTCCGATTCATGTCTGAAATCTCTTAAAACAGAGGAAGTTGTTGCCTCTTGCTGAAGTCAAAGTTTATTTTTATTTCATTTTATTTTTTAAAATTCTGTTTAAACAGGTAATTGTATGCTGTTTATCAACAAACTTAATGCATTGTCACTGATATAATTAATTCACTCACTGGTTCACCTCTTTGTACCTTCTTCTGAATTATACTTGTCTTTATATAATGAGTAATGCCATTTAGATTTTTTGCATTTAAAATTAAAGGAATGAAAATATAACAGTACTTCAATCTGCCACTGATAGATCTAAAAGTCAATTAAAAATACCCAATATAATGAAGAACCCAGTATTAACAAAGATGAAAATTCAAGGATAAGAGGAATTATGCTTTGTTGGAGGATAAATCATCACTTAGATAACTGGTGGAAAAAAGAGAAGGACATGTGCACAAAATGCAAAAGAATTTGCTGATTATTGAGGAAAAAGCTTCAATCTGGATACCAGTTCTGCAACCTTCTGTCAACAATAAACGATAAAGGAATATAATTCCATTTTCACTTCAATCAGGACGTATGGAGAATGAATGACTTAAGCTGTTAATCATGGCTAAAAGGTGAGCTGTGGAGTACAGCAAATTAACTAAGCACATCCTTGTTTTAAGTGCTGGAATAATCTAATGAATGATGGTCTATTATTGTGGCTAATAATAAGAATATGCCTGAGAGCTTTGAAGGTTTATAGAATCTTGCTGGGGTCCTAGATTTATCCACAATTTAAATACAAGTATTTAAAAGAAGAGAGACATATATTTTTTTCTCGTATTTTGTGGTGCTTTACACAACGAAGGGCCAAGGATCTGGTCTCCGACACAGCACTGTTCTTGGCTGTGTCCACTAATCCTACTACAGCATTACTCTTGGCTGGTGTCATGGTGATAATGACAGAGCATAGACCCTGATTCATTTCAGTCTTAATAAAACATTGTATGGACTCACTGTCAATGGTCAAATAATGAGCATACTCTCATGGTAACATTACTATTATAATTGAAATGGTAATACACTGATAAACATTTAATAATGATTCTTTGGTAACAGCTAAGTTTTCTATTTTTCTACTGAAAAGCTGTGGTGTTATATACTTTTTATTTTCGCAGTGTCAAAATTTCATCCATGATTTTAACCAAAATTTTTATTATGCTACCTGTTGTAGTTTTCATGGAAACAATTATGAGGCATTACTTTCAGATGACCTATGTTTAATACTCTGCTGGCCCTCTAATACAGATTTCTGCATTACAACTTAGTCTTTCTTACTTCTACTTTGAACACTGATAAGCAGGTAATCAATATCAGTTTATGATACCTGTTTTCTGGAACCCATATCATCATAAACCTGCAAATAGAGCAGCAATAGCATCTGCTTGTTTTCCAGATTCGTGAAAGAAGGTCACAAGTTCTGTCCAGGGCTCTATGCTTACTACAGTGCTTTCAGTTATTCGGGGTGATGTAACCTGAAATAGTGAGAAAAAGATAGTCTTGAAACAAATTGGCCAGCATGTCCCTGACCAGGGTGTCAAGTGTTAGGTCAGGGCTTCGTCTGTGATGGCACCCTGAGAATATCCCCTGCAGGTCCTATACTTAAATAATCCTCTTATTTTTAAATTTTTTATTTTTCGTTTGATTGAATGTATGTTTTTGTCAATATTATAATAATAGAACTGCTGAGAATTTTCTCTCTATTGAAAAAGATTATTTGGTAGCGTATCAGTCTTCTAAATGCAAATGCATATATTTTTAAGTAGAAATATTATAAAAGCATCAAAATATGTATTTCTATTTCAAATTATTTCATCCAATTCTAATTTTTCTACCTCTGAGTATTTAAATAAATATATTTCCAGAATTTAACATGAAATATACAAATATCATTGTTCTTTTCCTAGCAGCAAAATTTAAAACCATACAGTGATAGGTCAAAAGAATTTATTTCAGTTTTTAAATATATTTGTTTTGTTTACATGTATATAGCAGCCTCACTGAATTAGATGCAAGAATGGCAACCTCTTTCTACATGCAGAATAGCGATGCTTCTTTCCTTTTGAAATTAAATAGCTGGTGCTGCTAAACCTCACTTTCCCTTCTAATGATTGTTAGATCATGTCTGAGGCTGACGTATAGCTTCATGGTCTCTGTAAATTCAGTACATGTTGTTAAAGAAGGAACTGCAGAGTGCTTCCATGATTCCTGATTACCCTTGTTCTTTACATGCTCAGAAGGGGAAAGGAATATTGTTTTTTCTTGTGGCTGTTATGCTATTCCAATGCAAAATAGTTTAGCAAAATTTTTCATATTTATTTGAAAGATTTATGTCTCAAGTAAAGGACAAAGAAGATATTGAAAATTTTGCAAAATTATCTTACAAATTAATTACTTATGGAGCAGTGAGATTACTCCTCTTAGACCAAAAAACTAGCACAAAACTGTATTTCAGATAAGCAGAACATACAGAAAACATCTATTAGAAAAGTTATCTTTTCATGGCTTCATTATTACTTAAGAGGTAAGAGAACTGCTGTTTAGGAGAAAATTTATGAAGGCTTATGTGCAAAGTGGAAATGACTAAATACCCTCCATAATCTTCCCCTTTCATCTGCCCTGGATTCCACAGATTGTTCTTCACATATGGCCCAAAAATACTAGGTAAACTGTTTTTAATTCAGAAATACGCTGCTGTCTCCTGCCAAAAGATTTCCTCTAGAACAGCTGTTTCAAAAACAATGTCCTCTATAAATTATACAGGGTTATAAGGAAAGAAACATAAATGGAAGTAGAAATACTCGTTACTCTCAAATGCGCACGGAGGAGAGTGAGAAATAAGTGATAAGTCTATAGAGATATTTTAAGAACATTTACACTGACTTTTTAGAAAAAGTAAATTACAGTCATGGTAATTATTCTTGACAAATTTCATTAATTTTTACTTTTCATTTTATTTATCTTTTGCATTATTCTTTTGTTCCTTTTCCTCCTCCTTCTTCTTCTTTTTTTTTTTTTTTTTTTCTTTTCCCTCGTAGGAAAAGGCATGTTTAAAAGAAAACTGGGTAGACTTTAGATGGGATACGTGATGTTCTGGTAACAAATATTTTCTGACAGCAGGATTTTCTCCTCTAAGCCACAAATAAACAAACAAACAAATAAATAAATAACGTGGCAATTTTGTTCTTGAATATTAAAAAAAAACTGTGTCAGGAATATTTTAATAATTAATGTATTTTGTATACTAGCAGTTTAGAATCATTCAAATACTGTACAATATTTTTGTTACAATTGAATGAGTCAGCAATATGTTCCTTGTCAGTAATATGCAGCAGCTACTGATGTTTAGAATTGCTTTTTGCTCAGCCATATTTTCTGTTTACATAGCCTCAGTGGTAAAATAAACATGAAAAAACTTCTGTGCAAATAGATTCAGTAACATTAAATGACTTTTTCTCAAATGACACCTGAAAGAAGACTCAAGGGGAAATGTTAACAAAGAGTAATGTCACATCATAGCTTTTATAACTTTGTCTCAGCACAGGTACCACAGAGCAAGCTGTCTGCTTGTTTCACTAAACCATTTGGAAACAGCTTTGTGCTATGCACTAGGGTACATTTTCAGAAAATATTATGCTGTTGTTAAACTTGAAAAATGTTTTTATTGATTAAGTTGTTATGCAACATGTTACTTCTAGGGAATGGTGAGCTATGAGAATTGCTCGAGTCTGTGTATTAGCTAACCTTAATTCATCAGTGCTTCCATACAAATGATCAGCAACTAAATCAGATGTCACTATAAAAATTATCTTCGCAATGAGAAAAGAAATGCATGGAAGAAAGGAATGTTGTAAATTTAAGAAAGAAAAAGACTGTTAATTATATCAATGTTAACTCTAACGCTATTTCTCAGATTTATTTAAATCTTGGTATTCCCCCAAGATCTTTTATATCTTATAGTGTGAATCTTTGAGTAATTTGTGCCTTTATGTAATTTATTGCTTGTTAGTCTGAACAGCTGCAGATATCTGCTATTTTCTGTCTGCTGAATTTATACTGAAGTTCAAAATTCATTTCAGTGGACTTCTTTCTGAATATTTCTCTTAAACCATTTTACTTTTGAGATAGCCACAAACCCTGAAATCCCTCCAACTGGAAAAAACGGCTAGGGTATTTTTGCTTTTGACAGAACAACCACTTAAATACTCATTCACATAATTATGATGGAGTAAACAAAAAAAAACATAGAACTGATTTGCTAGATCTTAGTGTAACATTCTATAATCTATAAATAGGTTTCCACAGAATTAATCTTAAGTTAAAACTCATATCAACAAATCATGGCCTACATCTTCAGTTCCTGTTCTGTATCTGCTTTTGAAGAGTATGTTGCCTTTAAGATGAGATAGATAGTATGTCCTTGCAAACTCTTCTTAATTAACATTTGGAAAATCTTTTATAGAAGCTTAGAGCTCTTTAAGACTACTGACTACAGTAGTCAGTGCACTAAGAACAATACCAATAAGAGCAGACTATGTGTTCTTATTCAATTACAATACCAGTTGCTTAGCAGAAATGGAAGCAATATTGGATTTGCTCTAGGAAGCAGCTGGAAGTTTGCCAGAGTGTATGAGACAGGCATTTCTTTATTTATTTGAATACTAAATAATGTAGAGGCAATTTTGAAAACTGTGGCGTTGAGTGAAAAAGATCCTGGAGCATTATTAACTTTTCTGTTGTAGCTGTAAAATCAGTGTAATTAGAGTGCTATGGATGCATTACCAGAGGGCTGGGTAGACTCATGCACTCTATTAATGCTTACAGTAATGTGTGATGAAGAAAAACAAGCAAAAGATATTTCAGATCATGAAATGATTGTTTCAAGGCACCATTGGGTTTATGTAGAAGATAGATTTTTTTTTTTTTTGCCACATTCACTTGAGCTTAAAATAACATGATAATTGGAAAAACAGTTTTGGTATTTTAGTATGGATTTTACTATCTGCTGTGTAACTCTACAGTACTGCAAGAAAGACAAGAGTGTGTTTAAGACGCAGTCTTTTTTTTTTTCCCCCACAGATATGAGTAACAGAAATAATTGCAGTTCTGATCTTGAATAGAACTAAAACTCTCACTGAAATCATTGTGCAAGTGTTTATGAACTTCCCACATTCAGCCTCACCAGCTCCTGAAGACTGGAGAAGACTTCCTTGTGGGTTGGAACTGCCTCATCACATATTCAGAAGTTTGTCTGTGTTAATATGCATGGTATGTTTTTTAACTTCTGACATCCTGAATCTCTCTTTTTGACAACCTATTTAGTGCTTTTTTTTTTTTTTTTACTTGCATTGGTTCAAGTGCTTTGGATAGGATTATTGAATAAGCCTTAGAATAAATCATAATGTGTTCAGTGATGGAAAACTAGGTACAATATCATTTCCTCTGTTCATAATGATGTCTGCATTTTCATTACAGACATGTTCATGTCTTTCTCGCTTTCATCTGTGTTAACTATTAAAACAGTTTCTTTGATCTACATTATTTTGTCTCTTGTACCTTTTCAGGTCCTTTGCCATGACAGAAAATTTCTTGACAGTGACAAGGAACTTTGCTTATGTCTAGTAGGATGCTCTATACACAGGCAAGATGGTATTCCTCATACGTTGTGTGTTGACTTGTTTTAAGAACAAGTAAATGAGAGTTGACAAAGAATGTGAAAAAATGTACTCTGGAAGAATGAAAGAAATGAAGTTAGCATCATGTCATCATAAATCTTAGACTCTCTGTATTCAAATGCAATCACTTGCCCCAGTAAAGAAAATGTATTATTCATGGCCTCATACATCTTGTAAAATGATGTGACTGGTTTTTTCTACATTCTCTGACAAGATCTTATGCAGAAGTACAAATAAATAAAATAATGGTGCATAAAAGGTTTAAGTAGTCACAGCTAATTTTATCACAAATAACTCTGATATTGAATTTTTTTTTCTAAGAATCTTGTGGTTTTTCTTTTTGTAGAATAACGGATTATTTTTTAATCTTGATTCTCTTTGAAATTCCTTTTTTTTTATTTGATAAACATTCATAATTAACTTTAACAGAACTTAAAGCAGCTTTCCTTGCAGAAATAATTCTTTATGGCAAGTCTAATGCTACTTTGAACAATGAATCTGCTTAGTATCCTTTAGAAATATGAGACTAAAGAGTTTGCACTTATGTGTAGGTTATCTGAGGCACGCAAACAAAGCCACTTGTCCAAAGCATGTAATGCTTCTCCTTTGTAGATGTGATTAGGACTCAGAACTTTGGAACTTTCTAGCTCACCTGTAAGGCTATTGCTACCATGGTGCAGTTACTATCTGTTCCCTTCTTAAAAGGTAGAAAAAACTCTTTTCTCTGCCATGTACTGGTTTATTTTATATTTTTTATACCATCAACAGTTGCATGAGTAGTTGTTTCACCATATTCCACAAGTATCAGAGAAGAATCAGCACCAATAAATTAAAGATGAGATCATTTCTGCATATTTGAAAACATGTTTTGCCTCTCTTTACAGTAAATCTGGGATCATTTAACGTGGAAAAAGTGTTTTAAGAAGGGAATGTATTAAATGAGGAAAAATGGAGGAAAAAAGACCAAAATAGTTAAGATACTTAGAAAATTGACAAGTATAGATATGAGCTTTTTAATACTTGATATGATATAGTCTAGTTAGAGAAATGCAATCAGTTTATCTACTTTGATTTAATTGG
>JAOWBP010052299.1:0-13299 GCA_028571105.1 Tragopan temminckii
TTCCAGGTAGTTCAAATGAATCAAAACCAAGCAAACCCACCCACCCTGCATATTACCCTCTGTGGACCTCACACCATTCAGCTATCAGAACTTCAGTTTACAGACAGGGTGAGAAATGCAGAATTATCAATTTTCCTTGTGATCAAGCTTAAAATACTACTGATGCCAGTTCCGTTCTCTGAAAATCAGGAATGCAGTTCAGTTCAGTATGGAGATGTAACTCCTACTGCCTCCTCCAGCACTGAGGTGATGAACTCAAGCTCCAATTTTTCATTTGCAGCTGGGCACTTCATGCTATTTAACAAGTGTATTACCTGGGATTTGTGAAGATTGCTTGTATGAAGGGCCTTATCAGCTCCAGAGAGAGAAAAACATGATTTCTGCTACTATGAAAAGCCATGGAGCTGACTGCACAGTGACAACTGAAACACATAGGATGTACTACACGGGCACCTCCTGACTCTCAAGTGCATCCATTGACCAGCTGATCTCAGAAGTAATCACCAAGGTGAGGTTTCATGCTTCTCTAATTAAATTATCTTTTCAAACGCCCTTTACACCATCAGTGCATTGACAAGAGTATATTTAGGAGATGTATGGCCCTGATTTGTGAGTTTCCTCTGTAGTGCTACCCTGGAAAGGCACAGTCAGCTGTGTGAAGCCTGGATCAGAGAGGTACCCTGCAGAAAAGAGGGAGCACCAGAAACAGTCTGTGTGCTCAGTAAGGTCCTACAAGAAGTCTCATTGCTTTAAAAGCCTGACTTGTTTGTTTGCACGCTTGTTTTCAGTTCTATGCTGCTTATTTCCATATCAAGAAATGATGCTACAAACATTTCTGTAAGTTGGTGAAAGAGGCCAATGGGACCAGATGCCAAAGGAGCTCAGAAGATTTACGCTAGGCGAGCATCTGGCTCCCTGCTCACTGTTACCAGAATGAAGACAAATGCTTGCAAACATCCTTATTCAAAATCACTAATGTGCTTGGCAATGATCAACACAAAGCAGCATTACTGCTGTAAGGTGTGGTGCCTGGGAACACAGATGCTGAATGTTCTAAAGCTGCTTTTTCCAGATGTGTATTTAATGCAAAGATCAGGGAGAAAATAAGATGTTGCTGCCCTTCGCATTAAGCAAAGGGAATGATTAAGACATCATCATCTTTCGTTGTTGTACTGGTGGATGGTAGTAATTACTTCTGTACAGGAAAAGTGGCTATACATCTATTGTCATCCATCATCTTGCCAAGGCAGGCTAGAAGCAGTAAACTTTTGATTTAACCTCATTAGCATTCCCAAAATTACAATGTCATACCAAAGATAGAGATTGAAATTATCTGCATCTCAGCAAATGGAGAAGAAACAAATCACACCCTATGTAAAAAGCCAACTGCACAACCATGATTCTTCCTTGTTCTTAAAGGCTCCCTAGATGTTCCCAGTTCTTGGTTTGCCATGGAGGATGGGAAACAAATAGGAATTTTGCTTAAATGCACCAAACTTACAGATGTAGGGGTTGGACCCATGGACTGATCATCCGATGACCTGAGGATTCAGAGCAGAGGCAGAGAGGGAAAGGGAAGATGTTGGAGTAGGTACTCTCTGATAGCACTTTCCCTCTCAACTGATATCTCTGATTGCTCTGAAGTCTTCCCATGAATTAGGGACCCACCAGAAACATGAAGAAATTTGTGTGTAATGTGGGAAATAACATGGAGGCATCTTGCTTTTGCACAATATCCTTGTGCAAAGGATAAACACACACAAGGTGAGCTCCTGCTCAGGCTTGAGTTGAAGGAAGCAGGAACCAATTATTCGTCCCTTCTGGCAGTCAAATAAGATCAAGTAAAGTCTGTACTTGTCTGAGGTCAGTCTACAGAAAAATCTGTAGCAAAACTGGGAATTTATCTCAGGCCCCAGCCAGCAGCTTACCCCACGAGCTGTGTTCCCCACTAGAGCCATAACATAATGCCAGTATGTATTCCAAACCACTCATTCTGAGTTACTTTACTCTTTTATGGGCCATCCTAGAGATAATTAATGCATCTTCTCCTCAGTGGGAACAAAAGAAGAAAATGAATTTATTATTCCAGTGGTACCCTTGACACAGATATCGAGTAGCTTCATTAAACATTTTGCAACACCCAGAGTCTTTGCTAAGCCATCTACAACAAGCACAGAGTCATTTTTCTTATTACAACACAAACACAGAGGTCAGGGTTTGAAACTCTTTTACATCTCCTATATGTCTGAATAACCTCTGTGATCTCAGTGGGATCTGGCTAGCCTGATGCAGGTGCAAATCATCACTGCCTCATCCCAGCCCTTCCCCTTGTCTCCAGATCTATTACCTTGCAGCATCGCTCTCAAATGAACACATTTCACAGTCAGCATTGCCACAGTCAAATGACTAACTCAGCTCTTCAATACAAACAACCAGTGGATTAAATTATAATTTATCAGACAAATACTATTCAGGTCTTCCCAAAACTGTTTGGAGCCATCTCCCACATGTGGTCATATTCCAGAGGAGAACTGACATTAGATAAAGCTCAGACCTGCAGAATACATTTACATAAAAAAGAAATGCTGAAAACACCCTATATTTATGATGAGAGATTCCACAGAGATCAGAATGAGTAACACTCCTGAGAAGACTAAAATGCATCTGAAATGTAACCTCCAAAGCCCAGCCCGGCAGGGCAAGGTTAGCATACACCCTACGGCCCTACATTGAGCAGCCAGCCTAGCCAATCAGCCACACCAACCTCGAGCAATACTGGAGCAAACTTTTAATGGCTTTGAAACAGGCAACAGGCTATACAACACAGCCAGACAGTATTTCACTTACTTCATTGGTTTGAACAATGCTTGTCCATAATTCTGGAACGTCATGATCAGCTTCAGTTGGGTGCCTCCTGACTTCATTGCTGTGGGAAAAAGCAAAACCCCTTTAAAATGCTACATATGGATCTACTTACATTCAGCTTCCTTGAAATGAAAGCACACACCTTTGTTCTGTACCAAATGCAGCACTGCGGCATCTGAGCACTAAGCAGGGCAATCCTAACTGGATAACAGATTATTCAGTGAGAACAGGGGAGAGCTTTGTGCTGCTGGCCAGGACTAAAAATGGATCGTACTCCCTGACACGTCTTTGTGTTCTTCAGCTGGTCACGGGTAGAACCATGGTGGGCTCTACAAGCACCCCGACTGAGGAGCAGGTATAGGAACAGCACACTGGAGTCCTGTTTTCTCCATCTTCAACTACTTTGGGACTTCTTGCTAACAAGAGGTACACACTGGGAAGGCAGATAGGATGGTTTCAAAGCCAGCAGTAGCTGGGATTACGGTCCGATGAGCAGCAGACATCTCCTTAATTAAAAGTATGAGCAGATACTAGAGCAGCCTCTGATCTCTGCTGCGATTTTAATCATTGCTGCTGAGCGCTGTGTAAATCCATCTCCTCTCTGCACAATGGAGATTTATCCAAAATTATCCGCTAACTTTCAGGAGAACCCATGGTGGTTGCAGAGGACAGCAGAGGTGTGCAGAGGGTCACTGGCTATGTAGGGAGAGCAGCAGGATGTGGGGTGGCAGGGGCTGCAGTCCACTCCATGCACATGGGGCCAACAGCTCAGAAACCGAATTCACATCCCAGCTGGGAGCTAATGGGAATTTAAGACTGACATTCATTCATACCAATCTGTACAATTTGAACAATACCATGTTAACAGCCAGATTACAGTGTTTTTAAGGTCAGAGCCTTTTTTATTTTAATGTAAGAGTTCCTAAAATGCATTTTACTTGATGAAAAGGTTACTGAACAATGTAAATATATACTTTGGCAAACCAGCTGCTTTTTCACCATCTCAATCAAAACCGCTCTGAATAAATGAAATGACCCATACCCTAACTCTTTAACTCACTTCTGTGTTGGGAGACATGACAGCCCTATCTGTGGGGATGAGTCAGTCCTTTCAGAACGCTTCCCACAAATGATCACATCATCAATCCCTTTCTTTGCAGTTCTGAAAAAACCTGTGTCGACTGGAGAACGATCTGAATGTCAGGTTACCTCGCTATGTCAATTTTGGCTTTGAGCTACCCTTGTTCAACCTACATAACCTGTACATTCTCTTTCTTTAAGCAATGCCACTAGTTGTACAACCTTTTTAATTGTTCCTCTCCATGCTATACTACTGGTAGGTCAACAGCTCTCTTTCAGCCCTTGTAATCCATGTTTTTGCAACAAAATGCTATGTAAATCTGGTCAGTGTGATTACATTTCCCTTAGAACAAAATCCCTTCTGCCTTGCTGTTTTGCTGACCCCTGCCTTCTCTCGCATTACCAGTCAATCCCAAAGGAACAAATAAATAATTAGCAATTAAAGGGCATTAAATAACTTGCACTGAACAGGTAAAGCAGAAGCATGTGGTTTTCATGTACCAAACTCTTTCTCTTGTGCAGAGCATGTCAGTTGATCTGCACCTGAGGGAAGGATATAGACATCTTCTTCTACCAAGCCCAGAGCCTGAAGGCAATGAAGAACAGCAAACATCCATCCCAAACCATGCACATGCTGCCCCAGGAACGTCACAGCCCAGCCATGCGCTCTGGAAATGTTTCTGTGTGCTTTGGACAGCAGGCAGGCAGCTGGAGCTGCCCTTGCCTCATGCTACAAAGACCCACGCAGACCCCCTGCCGTTCCACGAACATCCCAGCCCAGCTGCTGCCAAAGGAGCAGAGTTTGCCTGCCTTTTTAAGGCATAACCTGTAATTGCAACCCTATTCATGTGGGATGTCTTCAGTTAGGTCAGTAATGTGTCTTGGGATCAAAGGGCAGAACTTTGTCCCTTCTGCCAGGTATAACCCTCCCTAGCTCACCAATCTCAGTACAGCTGCTTGCAAACTGATCGCAACAAATGAGGGCTGCGTGTTTTTTTCTTTAAAATTTACATAATGTATGCTTTTTGGTTGAATTATGAATAGCTTAGGGCTTAGACTCTGGCTCCCCCTCCTCCCTGAGCCATATATGTCCAAAATATAGCAAATATCCTGTAAGCCCATCAGTGAAGTGGAAAGGACAGAGCCTATTTTGAGGTACAGCTGGAAAGCCAAGGCTTTGGGAAACCACAGAAATGCAAAGAAGAAAAAAGGATGTTCCAGCATGCCTATTTCTAAGTACAAAGCATCAGATGCATTAAGCTGACTGGTTTCTCAGCAAATTGAAGCCACTCGACAGATAATGATTTTGTTAGCAGCTGAACTCAACAGAGAGTGTGTCATCACCGAGAAGGGGAATGTATGAAGAAGATTAACAATTCAGCATAATTCTTCCATGAGACACAGAGGCCTGGTTTCCTGTCAGAAAGAATTGAGCTGAAGTAAGACAAAAGCATCTCTTGGTCTTTTTAGATCCATCTTATTGTATTGTCTTAATCGGTTGCAATAGTAGCCTCGACCCAACAGAAGTTTGGCTGGGATGCTCTCCCACTGCTGCTGCCAGGAGAAAACTTTGGGCCATTCCAAAACAGAGGGTGATGTCGATGGGAACAGCGTTGCATGGGGCCTTGTGACAAAGTATGCTGGCAGCCATAGGCACAGTGGCCAATGCCACAAAGCTCCATGTTGGCTTCCCTCCATGTTCTCTAGGCTCCCAGACATCCCTACTTCAGCTAGTCACTGGACAGGCCAGAGGAGATTCAAAGATATGCAGCAAGTCCAACACCTAATGTTCCCTCCCTAAAGAGTGGGAAACACACGGTGCTGAGCCCAGACTATCCTGCTGAACTCCATTAATGCATCTCTAAATGAAGTAGAATGGAGAGCAGAGGCTGAGGAAGGTGCCCAAATCATGGGGGTGGCAATTGGAGAAGAGCAGGTCTCACTGGAGATGACTCACCAGGACTTCCAGGCCTGATTACATTTCTGGACCCTTACTGTTACAGTAGAGTACTGGCTTCCCTCTCCTTTTCTAAGCTGTATTTCTTTCCTGCTCAAACCTCAGTTAAATACATCCCTTTGGTCATCCCAGGCAAACCGCAGTAGCCACGTCATCTTCCAGGAACTTATCCTGGACAAACAGTGTTTGCTTATCTGCAGATGTCCTTGTGCTGTCACCTACTGCCCATTAAGAACGTTTCTGAAGAATTTATAATTCCCTGGAGCAGAATACACAATTTTTCAAGAAACTGGAAGATGCTCCGCCATTGCAATCTGTCTTGTCTATGATCAGCAAGCTTATATAATTTTTAAAAGGTCTCACAATGTCACGCTGTTCTGATTCCAAAGGGAGCCTCTAGTCAAACTCTGATTTCATGTTTGTTTTTTTTAAGGTTTCTGAAGATACTGTAACAACAAGAGCAGCTCTGGAAAAGAAATACCTCAAATTCCCTCTTCTGCAGCATCTGAACATACTGACACAGTGTTCAAACCAAATCCCAATAGAACCATTGCTATTTTACCTCCAGGCAATTAAAAAAATCTTTCTTTTCCCCCAAAGTAGAAAGAAAGGGAATGCAGCATTAAACTTTCCTCTTAACCCAGGGCAAGATCTTTTGGCTGTGATTAGAAATCTTCCTAAGTTTAGGAGGCTTTGCAAAAAATCCCCTGAGATATCCTTCTCCTGGAGGGTCCGACCAAAGACCAGTGAAATCAGAGAGATTCCTTCTGTTTTCTCTGATGGACTTTGAATCATGCCTCTAAAAATGCCTTCAGTGTTTGCACCTAATGAGTTTTTGACATAGCTACACACCGTGTCTGCTACTTCTTCCATCCTGTCCCCTCCTACTCCTTCTGAAAACTCATCAATACAGGACTTCCCAGTGAATTCCCCTCCCAGTCCACAGATACCACCAGTGTAAAAGATGCACTACCCATCATCTTTCAAGCCTGTTTTTATACCTGTATGCTACATGGTTTCTATCTCCCTCTTCTAAATCATCTCGTACAGACTCAGTAGAGATCCAGTGGTGCCCAGTGTGATTTGACCCAAAAGGAATTGATCTGGATTTCCAGTTCAGTTTTGCTGAATGGTAACTCTTGCCTATATGGTTTTCTGATGGAAAGTGAGAGCTCCAAAAGGACCTCTGAACACTCTGTTTTGGTTACTTATGCAATGCTAATGCCTGAGCAACACGATCCAGTCAAAGCCTGGGATGTGCAAATGTCTGAAATAGATGCTCAGATCCATTCAGATCCTATCCTATAGATCAAGCTTAAATCTAGCATGAACATGTTGACTGATCTGATGGGAGGTGTCCCTGCCTGTAGCAGGGGGTTGGAACTAGATGATCTTACAGGTCCCTTCCAACCCAAACCATTCTGTGATTCTATGACTCCATGACTGGCTTTAACAAGCAATACTCTGCCCCAGCCTAAAGACATGGCGCCATACAAGCTGTAAAGAATAGATTTCAAATCGAGTTCAAACCATCATCATCTCTTAATTTGTTCTTGATCAGCCAATCCTGCTAACTTGTTTTTAAAGACCTTTCTTGCTTTAGTCAAGATAGTAAAGACTTCTGATAGGGAAGAGATCTGTGAAACCGTTCAGCGGCTTTGTTGTACGCTTTAAGTCCTCTCTTTTCATCTGGAATTGTACATTTAATCAATCTGTTGACTCTTGGCTGATTCACTGTTTCCTTATACAGTAAATCAATGGTGCTACATTGCATTACGTTTTCAGGCAGCACTTTTCCCTTTCCTTTGATGAGATTTTTATAATTTCCTTCAGCACCAGAATTTAGGTTTAGTATTTATTGTCTACCTGTCTTTTTGCTTTTCTTTTTCCTAAGTTGAAACAGAGTCCACCTTGCTTAATTGCAGCACTCCTTCACTGCATGAGTAATCTCACGTGCTTACTTCCTAATCACTGCCTGCACAAACCGAAGGCACTGCAGGTTCAGAAATGAACTCAGTCAGCTATGTTTCCAAATCTTTCCAACCAGAGAATGTAAAGAATCCAAAACTCAAACCCAACTCACTCAACCCAGCGATCACCAAAGCCTGCTCTGCTCAACCACAGTCCCTCAGCACAGCCCTGTGGGACAGGAACGTGTGAGAGATGAAGATCTACAATGCACCACGCCATATTTGTTGTTAAACTGCTGACAGCACCGCACAATTATGCACAGACGTTTTGTAAATATGCAAGAAAATAGCTAACCATGGTTATTGATGCGTGCAATAAACAGTTGTGAAAGGCAAAGGAAGCATGCAGTTGCCTGTGCGTGTGCTTCCTCTGCAAACTGGGATTCGGTGCTCAATGGAAAACAATTCTCTCCAGGCTCCTATTTATGGCAGGAGGAAGTTTTCACTGAATTAAATCAAATTAAGAGCTATCCCTTTATGCTGCTCAGAATGAATAGGAGCTGTATCTATTGACGCAGGGCACAGAACACATCCTCAGCTTCAAAGCTCTGGGTAACCTCGTCCTTTTCAAGGCCAGCTCTAGGTGTCACTGTGGGAGCTGAATGCGACGCTCCTTCCCATCCACGCTTTTGTTCCATTTAAACTTTAACATCAAGAAAATGTCACCTTGGTGCTCCCTGCTCTTGGGAATTGCTTCTGTCACCGTTTTCATTTTAAAACAACGCTGCACATTACGGAGCCGTGTGAGCAGTGCTGATAGATGGGGCAGGATCAATCTGGTCACCACTCTCCTCCATAAATAATGCAAAGGGAGCAGGGAAAGTGCGACTGGTGAAGAAAGCTGTTCGGCTGCAGTTTGGATCTAATTACTGGAGGTATCAAAAACCCACACGGCAAATCACCTAATTCTATTAGAGGCACAATCTGAATGCTGGGAAAAGACTGGATAGAGCAATATCCCATTTCATCTAATGCATGTAAGCCTGGGTATTTAATTGTCCTGCTTACAAAAAGGAGCCTGAAGATTGGGTGCTACGAAGAGTCCCATTTATTTTTACTTCTAACCTAGAATCTTTGCTGCTGCCTTAGAAAAAAAAATGAACGGAGAGCAAAGAGGATAAAGAAAAACACAGTCCAATTGGAAAATATGCAGGAATATTCAAAAGACTGTGAAAGTCCTATAAATGTCCTTTGGTCAAATATATTACTCTTTATTAATCAGCTTACATGCTTTTGAATCCCTGCTGTGGCTCTGCAGTAAAGCTGAAAAATGGCAGATGTTATTTTAAAGCATATTTTTAAACATCCAAAGAATTTGCGACGGGAAATAAAGGATGGATTAAAAGAAGTATATTAGCAAGATGCTCTTCTTGCTTTGCAACCCGAAAAAGAGCCCCTGAAGCCCCACAGAGGCTGTGGAAGCTCCCAGCTCCATTCCTATCTGGCTTCTTGACCTGGGCAGAGGCAGAAGTCTCCTTCCACCTCCCTGCTTAGTGTTAGGTTGGGATTGCTGCCCAGTTCCCACAGTGACTGATACCTCTATCAAATGTACTTCATATTTCAGCTTATGGAAATAATACTGAATCGCTGATAGAAACCATAGTTCTGTGCTTTCATCTTGGGGCATAAGAGGCCCTAACTTGTTCAAACATTAGCAAAGAGGCAATCCCATAGGAAATGGCTGTTAATCATCAGTCCTCCTCTGCGGGCTCTGGCCTTTTCTCCACATGGATCTCAAAGCTCTATCTAAACCATAATTAATGAAAACCTCATGACACATCTATGCAACGCACTGGTGAAATCACGGCCTCAGGGAAGCCAATGACAAAACTTCCACTTACGTCACCACTGTCAGGATTTCACTCCTATTTTTTATTATAACAACGCTGCTGCTGCTAGGTTAACTGAAGCATAGAGAGGTTAAGCAACATGCCCAGAAGCTCAAATTGAGCAAAGAGTGAGCACTAACCTATTATTTCTCCTTCCCATCTCCCTTCTTGAGCATCCCTACATCAACCTTAACCATCTCACTGCTCTGCAGAAGGGACACTCAGCAGCCACTCAGTCCAAACCATGGCTGGAGCTGATGTGTGAACCTCAGCAGCTGAGCCAGAGGGCAGTCTGGCTGAGCATCCCCCCTGCAAGGACCCGGGCACAGCCTGTTCACTGCTCAGGGCAGGGAAGGGCAGAGCACCTCTTCTTCTCTGCCAAGGGATGTGCTCACAGAGCAATGCTAATGCTGAAAAAAGCTGGCTCAGACCCTGCTCACACATCACTGCTACTGCAGGAATCACTGTGTGCGTGCGGGGCAAAGCACTGGCAGCGTGCTGCTGCCTGCAGTGCCATCTCTGAGCCAGAGATGGGAGAACGCATGGCTTAGCCATCACACCTGTGCTCCTTAATTAACCATTCCAGTCCAGAGCTGTAGGGACAGAGAAGGAGCCTGTGTTTGCCCTCTTTCTCGAGCCCAGCTGTCCCCCAGTCCCTGTCCCCCCGCCTGCAGGGCAGCAGCTGGGCACTATGCACTGCAGCAGCAGGCCTCCACCCTACTGAGCTCAGAGCAGAGCTCCCAGCCGTGCACTCAGCCAGGGCACAGCCATGCTTGCACCTGATCTCCTGGGGCATCCTGCCTTTCCCCCACCCCGGCTATCTGTGCTCAGCCCATTCCTGATGACCGAGGAGCTCCCTTAGTTCTGCTCAGCAGCCGCTGGGATTCACATGATGGAAATGTCAGCAGTAGGCCTACGGGTGCTATTCTTGCAGGGACCATTTCCTGCTGAAGCCAGGGGAATTCTTGCCTTGCGGGGTTAAAGACCCGGTGACCTCATCCTGCAGTGGCTCCGTGCAATCAGCACTTTTACAGAACTGCTATTTCATGCCCCTGAAACAGACTTAGCAGCTCTGTGGTCAGCACAAGGCTCTCCATTTTCTCGGAGGCCGGTGGTTGCGCAGCTCTGCCCCTGCAGCCCACGGGCTGTGCTTGTTTAGCAGCGCAGGGCTTTCATTCAGACTGCGGGTTTTTTTCACTCCCTGTGCAGCTCCGCAGCTAAATTCGAAGAGACACATGCTGTCATTAAACAGCCCCAGAGAAAAAAAAAAAAAAAAAAAAACAACAACAACAAACTCTGTCACCTTGTTTAACCAGAGCCAAAGGCTGACAGGGGCACATCCCTGTTGTGGGTTTCCAAGTGGAACAAGCAGAGCTGAGCTGTGCCCAGGGGGATGCAGCCCCTCTGAACCCCCGCGCTCGATGCTCCCTGCATGGCTGCAGGGCTGTGGCTCATTGCTGCTCTCCTCCCTCCAGACGCAGCCTTAAGTAATGACCAGCAAGCAGCAGATGCTTTGCTCAGGCAGGATGCTATCTGCTTTTGGCTGTGATTTTTTCATTAACCTTTTCTTCCTTTTTTTTTAAACAGGGCGCTTTCAGCCTGATAACCAAAGGACATCAGAAATGAATGGGGCTTGCCTTCCTGGCAGACTTTTCAATTATTCAGGTGATACAGAGCTGGCAATATCTCCTTATGTTTAACAAGGAAAATGAGCACAGAAGTCAGGAAGCAATGTTGTAGGTACAGAGAGAAGTCGTGCAAAACAGCCATTAATATTCAAACAGCAGTGAGATCTGAACTACAAGCAAATAGCCATAAAAACCATTAATACCCAAACATACCAACACTGGTGATCTTCTGGGAGACCAGGTCTTGTAGTAAAGCCTCGATTGCAGGGTTATGTCTGGAATACAGCTCGTACCGGTTGATGCCAATGTGGAATTTTAACCAGTTTGGGTAGGAGTCTATGGAGGTTTCTCCAGTTGGCAAAAACTCTTCGTTCCCTTCATTATGCCTACCACCAAAAACAAACAAGGGAAAGGGAAAAAAAAAAAAAAAAAGGAAGAAAAAAAAAAAAAGAAGAAAAAAAAAGAAAAACCAAAAATGAGGAGAAAGAAATAATGTTACAGTTTGTAGCAGGCACCAAGAAATGGGGCTGGGCAGGGAGAGCCCTGCGGGTGGTGGAAGCCGGATTGGCACCTCCACTCTTCATGCCTGATTTGAAGCCCATGCAAGTCAGGAGCAAAACTGACAGTGACATAACTGAGCACTCACAGAGGCCCTTACACAGCCGAAATGTGGAGCTGCGAGATTTATGTTGTGTTTAGATTGCATTATGTTACAAATGTCTCTTACAAGTTGGACCCAAAGAAAAGCATCATCCTCAAGTTTTATTTAACAGAGCTGGGGCTGGAAGTAGGTTCAGCAGAAACCTGACCTGTCGGACCCAATGTTCTTCCTTCCTTTTAATCAGGAAGAATAAGAAGAAACCAGTTCAGCTGAACCTGCTGCTAAGGAGTAACTAACTCGGGGTAGGTCACCCCTTCCTTAGCAGCACCATACTGATATGGAAAAGGACTGTGAGAATGACACGTGAGTGCTACATTTCATGTTTGCTCGGGGAACTTGGGGGGAAAACACACAGCAGCAGCTGTGTTGTGGTCAACAGGGACAGCTTCACGCTCCACCTATGGGACACAGCCACATTTCTCCCACCCAAAGGTCCCCCATGCTTTTAGCCATCATTCTATGTTCTGACATTTGTGGCCTTTTTTCTTTTTTCTCAGGGAAACCAGAACTTTGTCAGGTACTCCCCTTCACAGCCGTTTCTGTTAAGCAGAAGGGCCCGGACTACTGACACGTGCAGGGGATAGAAATCAGAGATATTTATCCTCTCCCTCTGAATGTTCAGATCCTGCTGGCTGCTCCGCGGCTTCACAGAGCTTTTGCACGGTACAATGCAGCTGTTCAAACACTACAATGTCAGCGTGTTTGGAAGATGGTGCTGTTGGATTAGACAAGCCTTTGGATTTCTCACTCATTGAGATTTCCCAGCGTTTCTCACCAGCCAACAAACCATTTGCAGAGGCAATGGAGCGCTCTGAAGGCTGGAGAGCTGCTGAGGTGCCAGGACACCGGGAATTAACTGAGGATGAAAACTGGAGCACCGATCAAAGCCCGAAGGCAGAACTTTGTGACATTAGACCTCACTTTGGAGAAAAGTGTGGCTGCTGGTGTCAGGACGGGCTGCTCAGCCCCTGCAAACGAGAAGGTGCAGGGCAGGGGGGTTGTGCTGTGCCCGAGCCCGGCCTCGCACTGCTTTTGCGCTGGGATCTGCCTTCGGCTGCAGCTGCAGGCAGCATCCTGGGGACCCTCTGCTCCCGGCACTGCTGCGTTACGTCCCGTATTTCAGGGCAAATTCGGAAGGAAAACAACCGCTGACGCCTGCAGACGGTTCCGCTCCCTTTCTCGCACCCCCGACACCCGAATCCCTCCCTTTAACCCCGAGCCGTGACACCAATTCTCCGGGAACACCCCCTCAAAAAGGCAGCGCCGCAGGGCAGCACCGCTCCGCGTTCCGCCCCGACCCCGCGCCCCC
>JAOWBP010052301.1:0-13295 GCA_028571105.1 Tragopan temminckii
AGAGAGAGAGAGAGAGAGAGAGAGAGAGAGAGAGAGAGAGAGAGAGAGAGAGAGAGAGAGAGAGAGAGAGAGAAAACAGTTATGCTCGGTCTGAATGAATGAATCCTCATGCTCAACACACAAAATAAAACAAGAAGAAAAAAAATGGAATCTATTTTTAGATTCTGGTTCATTTTGTTTGACGCGCCTGTTCAATGCAAACAACACAACAACACAATTGCTTGCAGCTTGTTTGGCCGACTTTGATGTTATTTTTTTTCTCTTCTTCTTCATCTTGTTTGTTTGATATTTTTTTTTCATTATTATTATTTTTCCAGGACTGAAACTGTTCGATTTTTGGATTCTGGATTCTATAGACAGACAGACAGCAACAGCATATAAACAACCAACCAAATACAAACGACACATACGCCGCCATCAATAATATAAGATTGCAGAGACAATATTCTGGATCAATGATTTACTAGAAATGGATATATGTGGCTGTGTGCATGGATGTTGCGTAATGCGCATTAGAACATTGCTGGTGATGATGAGCTTGAGGATTCGTTTTAAATTTAGAATGTTAACAACTATAATTCGAATATAAACAAAATGTGAGAAGAAGAAAAAAGTGAAGAAAACAACCAAAATAGAATTCTGGTTATAGAAACAAGCCAAACAGCGCAAGTTATTTTTGTTTGTGAACAAAAAATTCACACACACAAGCACGGAAAATAAATAGAAATGTTAGAAAAAAAACTAGGTTGAGAATTTTTTTCGTTGATGCCAGAATTAGAATTCTTTGTTTGTTTGAATAATTCGAAAATCGAATCTTTTGAATAACATTCGAAATTCGAACCTATTTTGCGGCCACTTTTAAGACTGGAAAATATATCGTTGATTTGACGTTGGTTGGTTGAGATGGCACAAGTAATGCATATTATTATTATCTGGCCTGTATCCTGGAGCCAATATCCCAAGGGTGAATCCAGAGTTTGACATAATTTCTATAATAGTCATATGGCGTCATCATAAGTCAAAAACAAAGTTCTTCTTATTATTTTTTGCTTCAAATATTCGAATGTTTTTTGGTTTGTTTACAATGAAAACTTTATATGAGCAACCGAATTGGACGAAGCAACTGACCGACAACATTCAACCAAATTATGACGTGTATTACGATACTATTTTTGGAAAAAAAGTTTCAAAACCAAACAAAATCAACAGTGTTTGTCAACACCTACCGATAATTTTACTTGAACAAAAAATAAATCGGAAATTAAATTTCCGTCCAGATATAAAAACAATTCCAATTCACAAGAAAAAATTCGAATTTTTTTGTTAGAATTGGAAATTGACAATAGCATAGCAGGTGTCCAATCAATATGATTCGAATCAATTAATCATTCGAATTAATTTATAAATTCGAATGTTATAATTGGAATTCTTTATGTTTTCAATGCCACGGTGCGTGATGATTTATAAACAATATGTAACACAACTAAAAACATTCTATTTTCGAATGTTTTTTTATTTTAGAACGTTTTTTTTGTTTCTGTCGGCAAGAATTTATAATTATAAAAATTCATTCATCAGATGAAATGATGCTTGAACAATGAGAGAGAGAGAGAATTGGAATCAATCTTTGTGTGACTATCAGCTGTAAAAAACGAAAACATGGTCAATTTAAACATAAACAATTTCATCATCATTTTTGTGAATAGCAATGAAAATTAAATGAGCAAATATGAATGACAATTATTATTGTTAGATACAGAGCTCTCTCTGTGTGTGAGCAATGTTATTTATAGAATGCTCGACACATTTATTCTTCAAGCTTAGCATCTAAAAAAATAGATTCGAAATTCATATATGAAATTGAAACGCACACTTAAATCGAAAACCGAGTGCTATTTTCAGCGATACCAGAAGCTGAATAACGCGCTAACACACGCACCTAACAAGATAAAAACAATGTATGAAGAATGAAGAAATAATTCGATTTTCGAATGTTTTTTGGAAAAGATTCGAAAAATAAACACGATGAAGATTCAAACATTGTTGTGGAATAGAGAGCATATAATCATGTGAGCATGTTGGCACCTGAATGTGTCTGTTTGACACCACGTTTGACACATGAACACGAATATAACTAACCTATCACACACACCAACATGCTTAACTTTTCGTTCTAAAATTGGAATCTTTTTTTTCGTTCTTTTCTCTCTCTTTCTTGCTTATAGGAAACAAAAAAATTCGAATGTTGGCGAATAAAAAGAATTTCAATAGAATTCGAATGTTGTGTTACTATTTTTAAACACACAAAAATGATTCGAATTTTGTTTTCGAATGAAATAATAAATGTAGAATCATTATTTTTTTTCGTTATGTAACATTCTAGAATTAAATTTTTGGAATCTCGAAATATAAATAAATAATTTCCCGGAAAAATTGTGCACAGCTCACCCACACTATTGCTGCAATCATCCATGGAGAGATTCGAATCGAACGAATCATTTGGAGATGTTCACAAATGACATGACAAAAAACCCTTTCAATAGCTTTAAGTGTTATGCAATAACACACAAAAAATATCCGGCATCAAAAACATTCGATTCAGACAAACAAAAAACATTCGAATAGAAACAAAACAAAAAAAACATTCGATTTTTTTCCTTATCGAATTTTTTTTCCGTAGAAGCTTTTGAAAAGCAAAGAAAAACAGTTTTTGAGGAAAAAATCTTTCAACAGGCAAACATATTTTTAGAAATATGATTGGATGCTGTTGTTGTGTGCCGCTCAAACACATACAGAGAATTATTCTCGCGAAAAAATGAAGAAAAGAAAAAATAACAAGAATATTCTCGCTCTCTCGTTTATAGATTCTAATTTTAGTTTTATTTATATAAATATAAATATTCCATTGAAAAAGAATTCGTTTTTTCTTGCTTCTGAATTGAATTGAAAAGAGGGATGTGCGTGGGCGTTTTATATAAATACTCAATTTAGGGACACAAAGGGTTGAGAGAGAGAGAGCTAGTTTTCGTGAATCAGACTGCTCCCCCTAGCCCTACCAGATCGCATCTCTGTATTATTAAAATTGATAATTCGATTAAAAATGATAAGTTGTTATGGCAAAACAGCAATCAAATGTGGCACGATTCTAAAAATAAAATCCACTTTTTTGCTTGAAGGTTTCAACAAATTCGAATAATTATTCCATTTCGAATCTTTTTTATTATTATCGAATGTTTTTTTTCGAATGTTTATTGTGTGTGAGTGGTGAACAGACACAAGGAAGACAGGAAAAACAACAACAATTTCGAATGTTTCTTATTTTTTGGAACGAATTTTTGACAATATTCTGACGCAAGATCACATCTGCATTCGAAAAAAAGATTCGAATTCGAATCTATTTGTCATCGAACTTTTTTTTGTTTATTCTGTTGAATTTCAATTTTGAATTTTTTAATAAAACAAACTGACAGACAAATATTTCTAAAAAAACTCCCACACATAGAGACAAATTTGAATTCATTCAAAATTCCTTAAGATTCGATTTATTCGAATTATTCGAAAAAAATTCGAATTTTTTTTGCTTCTTCAAATGGAATAATTTGCGACACACCCATCTGGCTTTGCAACTTGTTTCAAGGTTAAGCAAGGCAGAGTGCCGCCATCAGCTCTCTCATATTTCATGTATTGCTTGTGTGTAATGAATCAATGATTGATTGATCGACATTCGGTGCCTGGACAAACCTGGAGCAAGACAACAACCAAACCAAACAACAAGCAAAACGACAATCAAGTCTGTAATATTGTGGCCATTTGTGTTGTGTCAGGTGTGTTTGTGTGTGTGCAATATTTCACTATTCTGTGTGGTAATATTACAGTGACCTTGAAACGAGACATGCCGCCTGGCTGGCTGTCTTGCACCGTGAAATCAAACCGGTCGAATAATAACACAACAAAACCGCAACACACCAAACAACAACAACAACCCTTTTTGGGTGCATTTTGTGTGTTGAGTTGCAACCAAAAAACACAAGAAAAAAAATGATCATCGTGCCCGGAATTCGAATTCCAGCCTCCCTACCTCGTTTTCAGCTTGTCGGACATTATAATAAATTCCATTAAGTTTAGAAAAATATTGCAATCAACCATAACACACAGAGCACAAAATGGTAACCATCTTTTTGTGTCAAATTATCTTCATTAGTTTTTTTCTGGTAGATCTTTTGCAAATCAACAAACCTTGAAAACAGAAATCATCTTGGAACATAAAAATCGTAACATATTTTATGGAGAGCACATTAGATTTGTTTGTTTACGTCTGGCTAGATTGTGAAATCGAATGTTTTTTTTTGGTTCGAATTCGAATCTAATTTGCACCAATCACACCCTCCACCTACAATGCACCGTACATACACACACACACGGTGTCTCATCTATCACCAGTGCCACTACCACAAGTGTGGTGGTATAGAACCGGAAAAATCGAATCTGAAAACAAATCCACCCCCGCATATAGACATCATAACACACAGGCAGAGAGCTGCAACAAGCCCCAAAACCATAGAATGTGAAGAAGATCCAACAAGACTCAATTATATGTCTAATGCTCACATACAATCTTTATTTTTTGTTTTCTCCATAACCCGATTCTCAACATTATGTGCACATGCGTAAAAAGAATCCAAAACAAGAATCCAACCACACCAACACCAAACCATACCACTACTATAACAAAAAATCGAATCTTCTTTTTTTAAAGAATCCACTACAACAAACATTGTAAAATGGAATGGAAAGCAACGGTGTTCACAGTCAGTCACAGTCAGACATCCAGCCCGAGCTGTGAGCTGAGTGAGAGAAGAGTGAAACACACAAAATGCTGCATCTTGCTTTTCATCACCAATGTTTACGTTTTATGGCTCGTTTTGACGAATACGAAACCAAATTCCTGATGAAATAAACAACCAACATTTATTCATTTTACAATTACATCATCACATTATCACACAACATAGGGGTGTCACTTAGGCTTGTCTTCTCATTCTCTCTGTTTTCTGTTGTTGGTGTCCTGTGATCTTCTAGTGCGTTTGTTTGTTTATGTTTACATCTCTCACCATCATCTTCAGCAAAAACATTCCATTTTCGAATCTTTTTTTTATGTAATTCGAATGTTTTTGGTGTTGTTGTTTTTTGTTTTGTTTGAAAAGTTCAATTTTTTTTCAAAGAACGCAACTGAACTTGTACAAATATCAGCGAATTGTCCTCAAACCCTACCAACAACATCAACACACCAACCAACCAGCATAATAATAATAACAGGTAAGTTAAATTACTAAATTGTCCTTGAATTGATTCATTCATTTAGGTTAGCACACTAAGCTCTCACTGTGTGTGTCTAATATAGTGAGACATTTTGAAATATGTCTCACTCATTCACTGTCTGACAGACACAGCCAACATATTAAACTTGAAATACACGAAAAAATGAAATTAAAATAAAAAATAATAATAATTTTTTTTAAAAAGAAAACGAAACAAAAACAAATAAATGAGATTGTTGTTGTTTATAACACAAACATAAGCTTACCTGCAATACATTCGATTCGAATGTATATTTTTTGTTCGAAAAATGCATTGCAGGCAAGTTTACTTTTTTTTATGTATAATGCACAAACCAAAAACAACAACCAAACCAATTTTTTATTATTCTCATCACCAATCATCAAACAAATTAACACAAGGTAACACGCCCCGTTTTCATATATAAGCTCCTCCCACCACTGTTAATCGACAGAAAAACAGTATAGCAGAGAGAGAGAGAGAAATCTAATAAGAATCGATATATCGATCGATAGATCGAATATACAACACACACACAAACACAATTTGCCATATAATTTTTCTTTTTAGTATTATAAGTTCAAAAAAAAAAATTTCTAAGCAACATAAAAGAAAAGTTTCTTTCCTGTTGGAAACTTTTCTTTGTTTCTATATGAAAATCAAACAAAAAAAACAAAAAAAAAGTTTAAATATTTGTAAATGTTAAGATTTAGGGTGTGTATGTGGGTGGGTGTGTGCATGTGGGCGAGGCACACACAGAAACAATATTTACCAAATTGGTATTGTGTTTGTGTTTTATGATTGTTTGTTTATTAATATGATTAAAAGTGGCTATAAATAGCACATAAAATACAAATGAGATATAACATTATTATTTGTGTTTCCTATATTGTTTCATCATTGAATATTTTGTTAAATTTATATAAAACACAAAGCAGAAATATGATTGCCGAGGTAACGTTCTAATTAACACAAACTGAATGACATAAATTGGATCAGCAAAACAAAATTGAATTTGATTCCATTTTGGCAAACAATCATGAATCTGGATCAAGATTTGTGATTCGTTTTGGTTATAAAAGCAGCTAACCAGTCAGTCAGCTTGTGTGTTTGTGTGCGTGGTTAAACACTAAAACACCATATGAGAAATGAGAGATTGATATCGAAGACCAATCGTAAATATTTGATTCAATTTTGATCCATTTTTATTAAACTAGTTTTAATTATGTTGTGTGTGTTATAATGAACCCATTCTTAGCTTCATATGAAAACAAGTTCAAGTTTAATATTAAATTTAATGTATGATGTAATTGACTAAGACTGACTAAAAACTCGACCCTGAAATCTATGAACAGCAGGAGTCAATTTGCTAATCAACATTTCGGTGAAAAACATCTAATATTCAATATCAAACAACAACAAGGTTTATTATTAGATATTTGAAGGTCGATCCATCATGTTTCATGGCATCATCAACAGGGAGAGAGATGGCAGATCGAACCAGATTCTCACAAGCTTGAATTGTTAAAGTAATTATGGTGGAGAAAACGTAACATATTGCATAACCAAAAAAGGGTTACACGGATGGACAAGCAATCATATAAACATGCATATAACACTGCAATTTTTTCCTATTTAAAAAACAACATTCTAATAATTCCCAGGTTTTCTTTCGTGGGTGAAATTCGAATGTAAAACGATTCCGAACAAAAAATCAATTTTCTCTCTCTCTCTCTCTCTCGAAATACATTGCAATTGGTTTACAATTTTGTCATAAACAACCAACCAAACAAAAATCTGCTAGCACCTCAAACCAGCCAAACAACCAGAAAAAAACAACTTTTTTTTTAAATATTTTTATGGATTCTAGAACACTAAATTTAGGATAGCAAAAATAATCTAAAAAAGTACATAATGAACATTTTTAAAATTATAAATGAAAATGGTTGTATTAGGCTAAAATAACACGTTCTATTTATAGGTGTCAGGCCGTTAATAGCTCACTAAAAGGCTTATAAATCCAAATTTAGTACAATTCGAATGAATTCCAGAGAGAGAGAATTATTTCACAAGTTATCAAAACTAAATTATTGAACCCTAAAACTGTTTACTTTTGATGGCAGACCAAGAAAAAATTCCAAATAAACTTTCGAATGTTTTTTTTGTTCGTTCTAAAAAATCGAACGAAAACGAGATAGTAAACAAATTAAAAAACATTCGATTTTAGTGTGTGTCTGCATCAGCGATGTGTGTTGTGTGTGTGGCCTTGTGAGCAGTCCGTTTGATCTTTGGACTTTGATTTTTGTTGTTTTGGTGTTTTGGTCACAAACAAACAACATTATTGACAAATATGAATTTTGTTCATGCAAACAAATAAATTTGTAGATAATTAATTATTATTAGAAAACATCGAAAATTTTTTGTGTTCAGCATCAATGGAGAAAACCACAAAAAAACTAAATTAAGATAATAGCTATTTGTGGAAATCTTCTTCAAATGATCAAAGTTCGCTAATTGACAAACAAAAATAAGACACACACACACAACATAACCAAAATTAAACACTAAATGAATCGATTGTCATTGTGTCTGACAAAAACAATCATTCCAAATCACATGTTTTAATAATAGAAAATCACATATCAATTCCACATATCACACTCACATGATGGCGAACATTTCTTAACATTTCTTGCACCACGATATCGTTGGTGATGATAATCATGGTGATGGAGATGATGGCGATCTGGATTGTCGTGGTCGTGTATCCCACAAAATGATGATAATTATGAATGATAATCTCATTGAACTCATTCAGCTAACCAAATAAAAATGAACAACATACATTTCCTAATAAGAAAATTTTTTATTTGGTTAAATGCTTTTTTTAAGCAAAAGAAGCTTACCAGAAATCGATCAAGGAGCAAAGTTCAAAGATGAAACGAACTCGGAAATAACCGTCCAATACTGGTTTGTGATGGTTAACACAGCAATCTGCCTACGTGAATCATAATCTTTTTGGCAATCAACTTTGATTTTTGTTTTCCATCATTGATAATGCACTCGCCAATTTTGATTCGATTTGAAGATTCGATTAATTCGAATGAATATTTGTGTTCTATAAATAAAATCACCAAATATCAGCCACGCACACACAATTTAAATGTAAAATACAATTGTCAAATGCTGATTAATCACAAAAAGATCAAGTTTTTTTATAAAAAAAACTCACTACCAAAAAAAATTCGAAACACAAAAAAAAACATTCAAAATATTGTTTTGTTTTGTGAAACGAACAATAGATGGCGCTCAACGAAGGTTTTTCGAATTTTTCTTTCGAATTTTTTTGTTGTTGTTTACTTTGATCCAAGCTGGATCAAATTTAAAACAAACAAACAATCTAATAATGTGACAGAGGGAGACAGACCAGGATGGTTTGTTAGCGTGTAGGCGTTTTGCAGTGTGCAATTGATCAAACAAGTTGTTGTTGTCTTGTTGGTTGTGTTGTCTCCAAATCTACATTCGTTTTCGTCATCACAATTTTCAATACAAAACATAGCATGTCATCATATTTCATCACTATTAGACTTGTTGAACTTTGAACTTTTCTTTCTTGTTTAGACAAAAGACAGAGAGAAATGACACTTGATACTTTAAAAAATCATCATAGAAAAATCATAACCTAACACCGAAATCTATTAATAGCTATAAACAATGTTTCAAACATTCGTTTGGAACACAACACAACACATTCTTTTTTCATAAAAAACATTCCAAACAAACCATCAATACTAACCCTTTACGGACCAATGAAATTTTTTTTTTTAAAAATATCATTTAAAATTCTTTTTTTTATAAATATTTCCTTGTTTGTTTTTTTTAATTTTTTAAATATTTTATTTCGCATCGAAGCAAAAAAACATTCGAATTGGTTACATTGGGAAAACATTCGAATGTAATATTATTGGTTCGAAATGGAACGAAATATTGCAATCTGTAATTCGAATCTTTTTTTCCAGCAACAGCAAAATAGTGCTGGCTTATAAAACAAAACACCGTTCTGTGCTGCTTTGCTGAGAGAGAGAGAGAGAGAGAGAGAGAGAGAGAGAGAGCGATGTTATTTTTAGCAACAGGATGGGTGTATGATATGGTGTGGTGGATGCCAGCCATACAACATGCATTATTGCTGCGGTGATGTGCACATTTGATACAACATTTGGGGATGCGGGGGAGCGATGATGTTTGTGCGCATGCTCACACTATCACTATCACTCACTAAATGATTTCTATACCAAATAGACGTGCTTTATGTTTAAAAAATAACAAGGATCTTCTGTTAGAGGGTGAGCACCAGGAGGAGGGTGAGCTGATAGAACCACAACATAAAGTAAGATTTGTTTTTTTAAAAAAAAGTATCCATTTGAATGGCATATACTGCTAGCAGTTTTTATCTTAGTCTTCATTGACGAATGCCACTACCACACTACTGCTACTTTCTCTTTCTCTTATATTATTATTATCTCCATTTGTTTCCTGTATGAGACAGGCGCACACACACCACACCACAACCCTCATGCCACTACCCCAGTCCGTATCTACCACTACCACTTTCTCTATATACACTTCTTTACTAAAAAAAATTTGGTTCGAAAAAAAAACAAAATTTTTTCTGTGATATTTTGGCGCAACAGCAACAACAACACAGCAACACTCGCTTTCTATCGCTCTCTCGGTTAAAAAAAAAGTATCCAAAATACTTTTACTTTTTTTCTCTTTATGATGATGATGATTTTAATAGCAGCACTAGTTGATGATCATTCATGTTGTGTGTGTGTGCTGTATTCGAATCATCAAAATGTTTGCAAACCTTGTTGATGTTCGACCACCAAACAACAACAACACTTGTGTTCAGCAAATTTTTTTTTTAAATTTTGATGGTCGACACGCTTGTTTAGAAATTTTTTAAAAAAAAAATTTCAAAATATTTTTTTCCTATTAAATCATTTTCGTTTTTTTGTAAAATCGCTACAATTCAACCAAAAAAATCGATACAATTGCATTTGGAATCTTTGTTTATTTGTCTATTATGCTACTTGTTTGCTACAATTCATCAAGAATTCTTATTTGGAAAATTTTTTTTTCTTCTTCCAAACCAAATTTCCAAGAAGAAATCTTTTTTCTTTTTGTCACACGATTATTCTTCATGTTATGGCGGCATTTTGGTTGCAGCAACAGCAAATAATTCTTTGAATCAAAAATCGAATCGTGTTGCAACCAAAATTCACCTAGTGTGCCACTGTGTTTGTTTCTCATCAAGTACAATTCACCTAGAAGAAAAGTACGAGAATTATGCTGCAACCAAACACACAAACGAACAACAAGCAACAGAACAACAAGCATAAAACAACATTTACCTGAAGTTTTATTTATTTATATTTAATTTTATATATAAATAAATATATAAAAAAAATCAATGAATTAAACACAGCACAACACACAGGTGCTCTCGTGTGTTTTTTTATTAAAAAGAAGAAAACTTGGTGTTTTTTCACGAAAGTCACGTCTTCGTCGTCATCTCCATTCGTCATCAAACAACACTATTATTACGGCAGCTTATACACAACATAACCAAGCTTAAATTCTTCATAAACAATCATTTTCACAAGTCCATTTTTTTCTACAATTTTTTTGTGATCTCTTGGTTTTTTTTGATTCTCAGTTTTTGTTTCTTGTGTGTTTTTGCGTTTTTTTCGCCCACCAAAATCAACAAGTGAAAATTTGCTTTTGTAAATTTTTTTGTAAAAAATGAGGTATGAATATCAGAATTTTTTTTGGTTGTTTTGGTTTTTTTCTCTGTTTGTTTATATGGACATGTGGTGGGTTTTTTCACCACATTCTCAACCAGCACCAAACACCAGCACAACACGTTTTATCATCATAAAAATCTCGTCATCAAAAAGATAATAGTTCGCTGGCCAAAAATATTTGAAGAGTAAACATCCAAACACCAAAGTAACTGGTTGTTGTTGTTGACTTGTATCATCATCGCATATCTACTGCACACACAAAAAAACAATATCATTTAATAATAAATTGCTCATAAAAGAGGTGTGGCTCACTTGTTTATTATTAGATTGATTGGCTGCTGTTACCATTGGTTACCGCTTCACCATAATTTTATAAACAACAACACACACACAAATTAGCTTTGTTTTGTTCTTAAAAATAATAAGCGTCGTCTTAAGAAAACACGCCCACCAACGTAATCTGAGCAATAATAATAAAATAGATGGTTTTATTGTGCATTTTTTATTATTGGTATAATTTGTTATTGTCTGTGAAAGAGTGTTTGGAACGTTTTTCGAACGAAATTCGATTACGTCATTTTTGAAAGGACAGAATGTGATTGGAATGTATTTTTAGAATATTGATTGATTTGATTTGATTACCAGATTTTCGATTTTTCATTTGAAATTTTTTTGTTGTCTGTTTTAAGAAGCAGATTTTTGGTTGTTAACAGAAATGATTGCTGTTTTTGTGTTCTTTTTCGAACTTTTTTTTTGATGTTTCGAATGTTTTTTTAACCGAGTTTCGAATGTTATTTCTGGTTCCAATTTTTGGAATCTTTTTTTTTTGATGAAAGCTTTCTCTCTGACCAAAAACAAAAAACAATTACACAGTCGGCTTATAATTGCACTGACAACCTGAAATTTATAAAATGATTGTTGTAAAATATAAATTTTAAATGTAATTTTTTTTTTAAAAAAGAAAGGGTTAATTCGATAATTGTTTTCGTCACAGACAATTGCTCCCGGAACGAATATTTTCCGGTATGTTGTCGTCTTCTTCTTCTCGTTCTTCATCATAATTTTTTAACAAAAAAAAGTTAGTTATTTAAAATTTTATTATTATTTTCCAGTCGTGTTTTTTTCCTGAATAAGCAGATTATGTTTTGTTGGTTATTTTTAACCCTTTAAGGACTTTTTTTTAAAAAACATTTTATATGGATATTATGATATTCATTTCGCTACAAAAATTAGCGTTTTTTCTCTTGTTTTTTTGTAGCAATTTGATTCTTTTTTTGTTAATAAAATGCAAAATATTAATGAGAGAGAGAGAGAGAGAGAGAGAGAGATCATGTCTCGACAAGCAAACTGGTCTCACTTTCACTCTTGCCTCACTAATAATTTGAAAATAATCTTAATGAATTGGTGGTTTGTTGTGGACCATTTTGGTATGTCTGAATAGTGTTAATAAGTCATCATCATCAAAATGCTTCATCATGTCTTCGTTGGCACTTTTGCTTTTTGTTTAATTGTTGTGGTGCAACATGCAAATCACCGTGATCATCAATTTCACTAACTCACACAGACAAACCGAAAACATTTCGAATCATATTTTCTCATCATATACGTTCGAATCGAACGTTTTTTTTGTTTTCGTTCGATTCTAAAGTTCGAATGTTTATTATGCAATAACATTCGAAACAAGAAAAGATTCTACTGAATCAATTAGTTATATTATTATTATTATTGGTTAATTACACGCACACACACAAACCATAATTTAATAAAATTGAATAGAAATAATATTTGTTCAAGTACAATTTGATAGTAAAATTGAATGTCCATTAATGAGCACTATAAATAGCCAGTTAAAAACTCATCAATTACGTATATTAGGGAATTTTCCCAACAACAACAAACAAAATATCTAATTCTATTCTTCTTCATTTCGCATTATTAGTATGCATTCAGTATGCATTTACCTTAACCCTTTTTGTTCATGGTTTGTGTTTGTGTTTGCTTGTTATTTTAATCGTTTGTTTTTTTTTCTTATTTTGCCAGGAATTTACAACAAGAAAACATCCGACTAGAAATGATCATTCGGCTGGTCAGCCATAATAACCAATCAAGAATATTGAATGCAACCATGACCTAATCAATCTATAATCAACA
>JAOWBP010052302.1:0-13295 GCA_028571105.1 Tragopan temminckii
ACCTGTTCCAGTGCCTCACCACCCTCTGGGTGAAAAACTTCCTCCTAATATCCAACCTAAACCTCCCCTGTCTCAGTGTAAGACCATTCCCCCTTGTCCTATCACTGTCCACCCCTGTAAACAGCCATTCCCCCTCCTGTTTATACACTCCCTTCAAGTACCGGAATGAAGTGTTAGGTGAGTTCATGGGCCTCAGCTGTGTGTGACAGAACCAAGAGTCTGTGATCTCCAGGTGTGTGTGGAGGGTCTCTGTCTGCTTAAGAAACCAGGTTTTGTTACAAGCCTTCGAATCCTGGGCTAACTGGACTGCTTGGTTTGTTCCAGCCCAACTGTCCTCATGGCCCTGGGACCTTTGTGATACCTTTCTCATTGGTCATCAGCTCTTTCCTGTAACGCAGCGTTCCTGGCTGCAGCTGCTGGGCACAGAGCCTGGCACTCCCCTCCCAGCCTGGGTTGGCTCTGGCAGTGACTGAACACGAGAAGAGCAAAAATGCTTGAGCCTCAGACTGAAATGTTAAAACAACTGAAATAAGCCTCTTCACGTAATCTCTTTGAAGGTGCTTTTTGGAGCAGCACAAGGGTGCTCTGCTTCTAAAGTTCTAAGCCTCTGAAACATTTGGGCTCTGGAAGGACTTGTGTTCCTGCTTGATGGATGTTGATCTAGCTCTTGCTGCAGTTCAGATGGTAGCTTTGTAGGTTTATCAGGAAGTTCTGAGAGCTCTGCCTTTTGGGTTTGGTGATTTTATTGCTGAGGCTTCTTCCACTTGTGTGTCTGTAGGCACGCAGGTCATCTCAGCAGCGAGGCTGGATGTCAGACTTCTTCATGCACAAAAGCCCTCAAACCTGCATCCAGGTTTTAACAGAAATTCTTTAGGTCAGGTAGATGCAGATGGAACTTCATGTTTGTGCTGCTACTGGCGGTGTTTTTCACTTCTCTCTTATATAAACTGTTTGTAGTTCTTGAGAGCTGATCTTTTATGTTGGCCCACCCTCCCCCAATGGCCTCAACATACTTATTAAGAAATAATCTGATGACAGAAGAATTCTGTGAGTTATGTATGGCCTGAGAATGGCTGAAGCAACTTCTGCAAACTGTGTTGTAGGAGGAGGTCTTAATCTGCTAAATTTAGCCATGCTGTGCAGGAAAGGGACTATGGAAGACACTTTTGTCTTGGAGATCAGAAAGCATGAGGCTGCAAAGCTCTGATTCACTCACATTTGAGGAAAATACAAGCAATGTGTCGGGTCATACAGGGTTTGTTTTTAAACTCAGTTTAATGGAAGGAGAAAAGAAAGGGAGGCAGATTTCTAAGCTCAAGATTAGGGTATAAAGATAATATTAAGAAGATCCTCCAAACTAAACAGAGTCTTATCTTAGCTTTTTTTTCCTGGTAGTAATGCAGCATCTGGGTATGGCAGTGAACAGTTGGTAGTGCAGAGAATAGGATTGAAATGGGAGCAGAAATGACTGGGTTGGAACAAAAAGGACCAGCTGATCTCCTCCTGGAATATGGAAGAAGTTACCACATAATGCTGATAACAGGGATTTGTATTGAATCTATTAAGTCAGGGCTAGCAACAAAACACAGAGAACAAGCTGAGCGTACAACAACGGCAGTCACTGAGTGTGGAAGGAATTAAATGAGCCTTAAAGCGTTTGTGAATGTTTTTTCACGTGTTTTGCTCCATGGCAGGTAGTGTAAGAACAGCCTTTCCCATAGAACAGCATTCTGTCGAGACAGAAAAGTTTGGTGGTTTAATCTCTTCCTTGCAGGATTTATTATGGGTCAGATGGAAAGTTAATGACTGTGTCAAAGGGATGGAGGTTTATGCAAGCATGACAAGATGGGCAAAAAAACTGGTGAAAGGAAGGGTGTGTGTACTGCAGTGAAAGCTGGGTTGGAAATGGGAGTCATGGGACACATATTGCTTCTCATCTGTGACCTTGGCATAAAAAGTAAGAGTATGCTGATGACCAGTTTGTGATGAAATGAGGCTGGGAGACGTGAGCAATAGCAGGAGGAGGTGGGTAAATGTATTACACAGGATGAACTGTGAAACTTTGTACTGAAGCTTGTATGATGGAAGAGTCAGAGTGTGAGCATGTGCTGCGGTGAAGTGGTGGGCAGAATTTGTGTTTTGGGTTCAGCAGTTTGGGGAGCAGAGCTGGCTGGTGTTACTGTAGGAGTGTGGCAGGAAGGGAGAGGGTGATTGTAGCTCTAAGGAGCAAAATGCTTCCAACCCACCTGGGAAATGTTGGTGCCGTTACATCTGGTGTTCTGCAAGGCTTCACACACTAACAAGTGGAGCTGTGTTAAAAAGGCGTCACTGAGGAGGTGCTTCAGGCAGGCCTGGGAGACGGTCGGGGGAGGTGCATTAAGGAGATGTGACATACATCAGGGGGATTGGCTGCAGGGATGGTGGGGGGAATTACCAAACCTGGAGAGTGAGCAGGTGCAGCGAGGGTAAGAAACCCAGCTGGCTTAAGGTACAGATTGGGGAACATGGAGACTAAATAGCTGGATGCCAGTACCTGTTGTTTCAGTGTATGTGAGGATCCCGGAGGTTGCTTTCAGTCCCGTGGCCTCTCTGCTGTATGACAAGTTCTCTGAATTGAAGTGTTTTTCTTCCATCTGTCTGGCCTGCAGAATACAGCACTTATATAAATAGCAATCTTTGTCAGGACTTCCATGTGACCATGCAAGAGGAACAAGATAAAAAGCCTGAAGTCAGTGCTGCCAATTCTAACACGTCTGGGTTTCTAGATGACAGCTTTCCAATTTAAGTATTGCATCCAATACGGGGGAATCCCTTCTAAGACCTTGTCTTGACAGAGAAAGTGAAGTTAATCATGAAACCGAGAATGAATTATTACTTGTGGCTTGATTTAGACCTCATTTTACCCCAACAGAATCGAGTTCAAAGCAGCGATTTTTACTTTTTGATGTTGTGATAAAGCTGTAAATAATTGAGTCAAGTCGGTTCAGCTGTGAACTTTTACTTAATTGGGAGCTATCTTCAGACTTGTCTTGTTTGATGCCTGGAGTCACTGCTTTTTTTTTTTTTCTTTTTTTCTTTTTAAATATAGGGAAAAGGTACGTGGGGGGTATGAGGGGAGTCCTGAGTGCTGCTGTGTCTGGGGGCAGGGGTGGATTTCTAGGGAGCTGGAAGGCTCACGCACTGAGCCCATGTTGCAGGTGTAGGGAATTCCTGTTATGTCTGTAACAGGACTTCTAAATGCAAACGTGGAGGAAATGCTAAAATGAAGCGTTCAGAACATGACTGTAAGTTAGAAAACTGGGCAGATCTGTGCCTAGTGGGCATTTCCAGGAGCTGCTTCCCAGCTCTTCAGTATGTTTTGCTATCAACCTGAACCAAAATAATGGTTAATTCTGGATATCTGAAGATGACTCAGACTCTGGTGGGAATTCTTAAAAGTGAAAAACATGGCTGACGTGAACCAATATCTGGCTGACTACAAAATCTGGGTGCAAAACTTTTGTGAGTGGGCTTGTATGAAGAACACGTGGCGTAGCTGAGAGTCTCAGGGCTCAGCAGGTCAGGGGCTGCACAGCTTGGTTGTGCAGGTCCTGCTCTGCTGCCTCCTTTCTCCTGCTTTGTTTCACCAATCTCTCATTCCGCTCACTGGTAAGTTTACGGTGATCCCTTGCTGCTGACTCCTACTAACTTGTCTCCACCTGTTTTTGCATAGGCTCTGAGTTGCTCCAGCTGTGTGATGCCTTTTACCTGACTTCCTGTTCTTCTATTAGACTCAACCAAAGTCAGGTGGAACACACTGCGCACCTCAGCATGTTTAGGAGAAGAACTGAGTCCTCGGAGCTTAGTACCTTCACTTTGCTTTCCCTCCCCCACAGTGCATCTCAGCCTAAGGGCCCTTTACCAGACAGACAGTGTCTTGCAGCACCAGCCTGGGTAGAGGCATTCTGTGCAGTAATGTTTCTGCATCTTTAGCCTCCTCCTGGTTAGTTTCAAGTATACTTGGTACAACCTAGATTGTGCTGTATAAGCTCTGGATATCACAGAATGGCCTGGGTTGAAAAGGACCACAACGATCATCTAGTTCCAACCCCCTGCTATGTGCAGGGTCGCCAACCAGCAGACCAGGCTGCCCAGAGCCACATCCAGCCTGGCCTTGAATGCCTCCAGGGATGGGGCATATTGTTGACGTTTGGTTAGGCTGTGGGTGGTGTTTAGTTGAGGACAGAGGTTTTTGTGCATTTGCAGCGCTAAGGTAAAGAAGAGGTTTTCTGCTTGAGCACTGGGAAGTGGGAACTTTAACATCAGCACCCCAGGGTTCTGGGCTCAGACCTCTGCCTGTCTGTGCTGACCCAGCTTTAAGTAGGGCTGATGCCTGTGGTAGTTGGCTGGTATTCATTCAGCTCCTGAGATGCTGATGATTTGTGATAGTAACTTGTCCTTTTTGTGTTGGTTTCTTTTTAAAGAGACTATCTCAGTATGGAAAACTCCCCTATGCTGACTGCCAAAGACCCCAAATTCAGCTATGCTATTGCTACAGCTGCTCTGTAAAAGAGATGTGTGGTCTCTCCCATCCAAAAGCTTGAGCTGAGCTGTGTTCCTGCTGCTGAACATGCTTTCTGTTTTCTCTCTAGGTTCAGTACTGTGGCTTGCTGTTTCGCCACGAGGGCTGGCCCCTGTGCATTCACGAGAAGATTGTAGTCCAGCTGGCTTCCATTGACTGGCGAATCTTGAAGCCTGGTGACTTCTACCTGCAGGTGGTTCCCTATCTGAAGAAGTCTCCACGGATCATATTGAAGTGTTTAGCAAAAGACAAGCATAATGTAGAAGAAGTTGTGATTCCAGAAGTTTCCTATACCTCTATTTTTACTCTGGAATGGTTGAGTACTATCAATGGAGAGCGGATGGGTATAGCACTGGAAAATTGTTTACTGACCACTGATGATAAAATATTTCGTGTTCCCTGGGATAACGTGGTTAATCCAGAATTTATAAATAAGCCAAAAATAATTGAAAATAATATTATCACTCCAGAGACAACAGGGAAACCTTCGCTTTTGTGTCTCCCCATGGACCATGCTGACTGCAGCTTGCCAGACCTAGAATCTCAGTGTCCACAGGAACAAAGTCCAAATTGCAACAACCTGGTTGTTAGCAGCCCAGCTCCACAGTTAGGTGAAACTCTTGTCAATGGTGTGTGTTCCAGTCCTTCTCCTGAAGAGGATTTGCAAAGTGACCTTGAAGGGGAGTACGTTGAGCTCGCCCAAGTTTCACTGCCCCGGTTTGGACCACAGACAGGCTCGTTAACCCAGGCTCTGGCTTTAAGTTATCTGACTCAGCCTAGGACAAGAGTGAATGCGTCTAAAGGCAAGCACAGATTTGTTGTCATTCAAGATAGCACCTACTCCAAGAACTTAGTTCACTCAGCACTTATGCAAAAGGAGCACTGTCAGATGGACACTCTGAGCACTTCTCCAGGAGTTCTCAAAAATGTAATTCCTTTGGAAAGCAACAAAACGACAGCATGTGAAGAGCTGTCTCCAGAAGGTCAGCTGCTGTCAGGTGCTCCTGGGAGCATGGGAAACAGTTTTCCTGCAGGTGCAGCTCCTCGCAGTGCAGAAGATTCCTGTGCTGCAGAGCAGGAGGCCTGCAGTGAGTGCTCTGTTGATTGGCAGTGTGCGCCGTGCAGCAACGGTGACGTGTGTGCTGGAGATGGTGTCAGCTGCAAAGCACAAATGACTGGTTCTACTGGAAACATGGAATTAGAAAGCGATGGTTCTAGCATAAATCCTGGTGTTGAAATGCTGGAGCAGAGCCCAGAAACAAATCTAGATGCTGCTGCTGAAGAGGAGGTTGTGGAAGAACATGGAGAACTGCTGACAGAACATCAGCATGAGGTGACGCAGGTAGATCCTTCTCTTGGGTCTGTCCTGGGGCCTTTGGGACCGTGCTGCACACTGAAGGAAGGTCCCAATGCTTCTTGCCAGAGTGCTGGTGAAAGTACTGCGCCAGTCCAGGCCACTGCATTGCCTGCCACACCTGAGAGTTCAGCTGTGGGTGTGGAGAGAGGCTGTCCTTCAGGGAACACGGCAGATGCAGCAGCAGTCCAAGCTTGTGCTGATTGGGAAACAAATTGTAGCTCTCCAATAAATCCTCCAGAACAGTTGAACCGAGGAGAAGAAAGTGAAATAGAGCTGGGAAGAAGAGAGAGCCCTGAGAATTTTGAAGAGATTGAACAAGTGCAAGGTATGAAGGAGCATCAGAGTAGTTGTAGTTGCTGTTCTACCAACGCTCCTGTGGATGGAGAGCTTTCAGATGGTGAAGAGCAAGAGGTCACTTCTTGTCAGCATAAGGGAGCTGAAGATGCCATGCTGCCCCAAACTGCACTGCTAGCAGAGAGCGAGCAGGTGGCAGAACAGTCAGGTACCAGTGGATCTTCACTGCGTCTTGACACTCGAGCAGAAGACTCGAGTCAGTTTGGAAGCCTCAGATCTGGAGAGAAGTGTGGGGATCCAGAAGGATGGACAGAAAACCATGGCCATGGAAGTGAAGTGAACTCTGTGCTGAACCCAGAGTGTGCTTCAGCCCAGGACTTGCAGGGAGGGGAGGAGAATCAAGACAGTTTTTCTGATGTGGACAGGTCAAAGGCAGTAGCCTTAAAAACACTGGAATCCATAAAAGAGGAGCTGGAGGTTGGACCACTGTCCTCAGGACCTGCTGAGGGGAACACAGAGCCCACTGCTCTGCACTCCCACCCAGAGGCAGTTCCAGAAGCATCATCTCCTAAAGGTACAGGATCTGGGTGTCTGTGTGTTTATCTGACTGATAACATAGGCAGAAGGCAAAGTGCTGCAGAGCTTCTGCTGGCGAGTATCAGGAGGCTTTGGGGTAATAGCACAAACCACAGGAAAGTGATTAGGTTGTCATTTTCTGTGGCTTGAAGTTGACTTTCTCTTCAAAGGTGGATTTATTGCGGTATTTTGTTCCACAACCTTTGCGTTATTATGGAGCAAAGTTGGGGTGATGGCAGCTGACCTCCACCTGGTGCACTCACCGTGTGTGCATTATGGGTGCACGCAGTAGGTGTGCATGAAAGCAGAGTGGCTGACTTTTTGGAGTAGAGTGGCTGTGGGAGGATGACTGACAAGATGAAGCAGCAGCGGTTGGCGCAGTCAGATACTGGCTATGGAACATAACTGAAGATCACCAAATGTGTGTGTGTGCTGCCAGCTGCTGCAAGAGGCGAGCTGCAGAGTTGAGGGATCCCCCTCCATCTCACTTCCTCTCTCTCTCAAATAACATGTCTAAGCAGGTGTTGCCCAGGCTCCTTAATGCCTCACTGCTGTGCTGGAACTGTTCCCCTTGAGAAGAATCGACACTGGCAATCCAGGTCTCTGCCTCTTGTAGCAGACAGCGTGTAGTCCCACGATGTTGGCTTTGCCTAGCTCTGCTGAGTCTGGAAAGCTGGAGCTGGATCTGTGCATCACACTGAGATGTGGCGGGGGCGGGGGAAGCATGCCATTCCAGTTCAGCAGCTCGCATTCCCTGAGACCCCTGGCTAGGAAAATTATCTGGCTTGAAATGTGAGGATGCTTGAAAGGGTTGGAGGTGCAGATGCACGTTGTTGGAGCATGTCTGGGGAGCAGAGCTGGCAGAGATGCGTGGCCAGTGCTTGGTTGCAGGCACAGTTGTTACTTTTTGAAGTGTCCAGAAGTCACGTTTCACCAGAGACCTCAGTGTGACCTCTCCTAATGGAGAATCTCCATTCATGAATGGAAAACTTCTGCTTACACCTGCACTAAATAGGTTAATTCAGTAATCAGGCAGGCCCACTGTTGCTGGGCATCTCTGATACTTTTGAACAAGTGATGGGCATCTGTTTTCTGAGAAATGAAGAGGTCAGCTCTAATGTTTCTGAAGAGCATCCAAAGCCATGAGCAGCAGAAAGAGGTCACGCTCTGCCCCTCCATGGCTGTTTGGGAGATGTGTGCCCACTCATCAGAAAAGGGGTTGGCTGGGTGGCTGTGGGGTTAAGGCAGAGGGCTGTTCAGTATCCCTTAACACTGGGGGTATTTCTTAAATACTGTAGCAATAAGGAGTAATCTGTTACAGTTGACTGCTTGGAGGTCTAAACAAGTTATTCATCCCCTTTAACTCTCGGAAATATTGTAATAGGAAGATCATTCAGTGAGAAATTAGTGAAGCAAAGGTCCCCGGCTCAGTCCTGCAGTGCTTTCCTCCCCCAGCTGCTCAGTCTGTAGGTGAGCTGAGCTCTTGGTGCCTGGCTCTTGTTGGGGTCGTTTTACTGCTGGGGCTGGCTGCTCACTGGGGTTATCTTGCCCAAACTACAGATAACCACACCCCCAAGCTTCCCATGCCTGGTTCAGATCTGCAGTGCCCACCTGGGGAGCAGTGAGCAGGCACACGTTCTGCTCTCTGTGAGGCGTTTGTGGGCTCGTATTAAAGCAGGTGCTGTAGGTCAGATCAAAACTTCCTTTCAGATCTGCCGCATCTGAGTTTGCTGTATCCACAGGTTTTTCTTCAGCCTTCAATCCTCTCCCCTTCCTCCTGCTCCCATTCACAAACTGAGCTTATTTTATGCATAAATATGACCTAGCTTGGAAAGATGTTGAGTAAAATGTGACCTCTTTTGAGTTGGTTGTCTTAAAATTTACACTGGTTCCATTTACGGAAAACCTACTTTATGTCTTTTTCCTTCCCTAGTGGCTGACTTTAAGTGAATTTTGAAACTTTGCAGCTCTCCCTGGAGGAGAATTCCTGTATTTTGGGAGTGGAAAATAACCTGATAGTTAAGAAGTTTGCTGAGGAGCCACCCAGGGGTGGATTCAGCAGCACCTGCTGAGGCCTTCCGCTGCCTCTCAGTGTTCCTGCAGGCTGTTAGCATGGATGATGCTAATGCCGGGGCAGTTTGCAGGAGAAATGCTAATGTCTCTTTGAAATGCACACAAGCAAATCCTCCTCTCCCGCTTCCTTAACCTCAGGGAAAGGTGGAACCTGCAAACATGGCACATTCAGCTGTCCCAGTTCTCAATTTGCTTTTTGATGTAATCCTCCGCGTTCTACAATTTCCGTTTCGGTGGGTGCCTCCACCTCAGACTGCAAACAGCAGACAGTGTGCTTGGGCCTGCTCCAGGAGAGCTGGGGTCTGCGCACCTCCACGGGGCCTCTGTTGGGGTAGAGAGAGTTTGGTCAGGGTCTGTGTGCTCCAGAGGCTGCACAGCTCTTCTGAGGTGGCCTTGGCACCACAGCTGTGCCTGGTGGGCTGAATGAAACCCTGGGGTTGGGAAGCTGTTGCTTGTTCCTAAGAAGGCTCCAGTGCAGGGCTGCCGTGTGCATTTGCGTCCTTTGCTTGCTTGGTGTGGTTCCTTCAGTGTAGCCATGCTCCCTTTCTCATCTTTGAATGCCACCTTTAGGTCTTCTTCAGAGGCTTCCTTCATGTGATGCAAATTCCTTTACTACAAATAACGTGTGCTTGTTGCCAGGCCTTACAGCCTCCTGAGAACGTGTTTTCCCACGGAATCTATCAGCCCTTAATGTAAAACGTTTGGGCTGTGACTTCTTTGGCCTGGTGGTCCCTGATCCACGGGAGGTCTGTGCCCTTCTAAATCCCACCTCAGGAAGATATGGTAGCACTGCCCAAAGTAGTGATCTCTTTTAGTGGAAAACAGAGGTGCAGAGGCCTCAAACCATCATTCCAGCAAATGCCATGTGAGGTCCCAGGTCCCTGAGAGGGATGTTAGCAGGGGGCTGGGCTGCGCTCGGTCACTGCTTCGGGGCACAGCCCTGCAGCCCCTCCTGGCTCTCTCCTGTTGGGTATTTCTGCATGCTGAGCCCTGCTCCTTGGGGCACTTCTCTTACCCACTTGAGCAATTCTGAAAGCAGTTTGGGCTGAGCCTCAACCTGCAAATCTTCTTCACTGCTAAAACTTGTATTGAAAGCCACTTCAAGGACTGCTTTGTTCCCATCCTGCTCTTTAATGAAGTATTGGAATCTGTTGGTAAATAAACTGAGTCAAGTGTCAGCATTGTTGATGCAGCAGGAAGGCAGGATGGTTTAAGTCAATTTTAAATAGCAATTAAAGTATGTGACTTCATAGCAAGCAAATGAATGCTCCCCTCTTTTATTTTCTCTAAAGGGAGGTTGATTTCTATTGGTAGATACTGGAGTTCCATGATTTACAGAGAAGTACAGCCTTTTTCTGCAGCATGTGCCTCTGCCCAGCAGTGAGATAGCCTGGCTGTGTGCTTGAAGACACACTGCTGCCTTTTAATTCTCACCATGCTGGGAAATGGAGAGTAACATTTCTCCCATAGTGGGGAGAATTCTTCTTCTCTCCAGCTACCTTTACATGAAAATTGAAACTCAAAGAGGGGAGAAAACTGGTGTTAATTTGTGTGCAGTAACAGCTAATTAATTTTGGAATCAGATGAATCCGATCACTTGTTCTTTAGAGCTGAAGCGTCAGGGATATGAAGTGTTTTCTCCAGTTCCCAAACGGAGCTGATTGGTCTCATCCTTCTGTTCTTCGGGGTTTTAAAATAGATTTCTGCCATTCAGGCTAACTGTTAATTAAAAAAGTCTGGATGAGCAGAACGAGGTCTCTTTGCTGGCTAATTCCCAGCTGATTTGTCAGCCTCCAGTCGGCTTTGCATTTTCAAGAAGCAATCTGCAAGTGGTGTCGGGGGAGTAATTCTGCTCGGCTGGAGCAGCTCTCCCTGTCAGAAGCTGCTTTATCACTTTGCAGTGCTTGTGCTGCTGGAGCTCTGCCAAGGATTTGTGCTGCTCCGGACTTGGGGCTGCCAGCAGACACGTTCTGCTCCATGCATTACCTTCAGCAATGTCCTGGAGTTCAGTAATCCTGCTCTGAAGTGAGCTGTTAGAGTTTGAAAACTTCATGATCAACTGTTGTTTTTTTTAATTGCTGCAGCATTCATGTTATGACAGGTTTATAGCATGCGTGATGCGTGCTGCTGGCGCAGGGACTGGGAGCTGCAGGGTGCTGGGGGCACGTTGTCCCTCCCCAGTGTGTGATTTCTTTGGGACCTTTCTGGGCGGAGCTGGGCTCCAGGTTCTGACTGCTGCTTGTCTTACAGGCATGGTATCGGACGGGGCAGAGGTGGTAAAAGAAGCATCTGGCACAGATGTGTTGAAGCCAGCAGATAAAGCCTGTGCCCTGGAGGAAACCTCGACAGCTGTTAGTCCCCCCAGATCCCCAGCTCCTGGGGCTGCTTGGGGCTGCCGGTCTGCACCTTCCATAGTCAAGGATGTGAACCCTGAAGTGCTCAGGAGTGGAGTTGCCTGCCTGCCTGGTGAGTAGCTGAGTCTGAACGTATCTGGGGAGTGGGGCTGCTGTGGGGGGACAGAGAAGATACACCAGGTTTTTGGTGCTGCTGCCTGTGCCAGTTTCATTCCTTTCATTCCAAGCCTCTCCTGAAGTAACAGTTTAGAATTCTCTTACAGTTTCTGAATGGGAAGGGCAGGAAGTAGAATTTCCCTCCCATGAAAGTCATGTTTGCTTGCTCCCTAGAGTCTTAAAACGTTAACAAAGCACGTATGAGTCAGAAATGCCAAATCTGTAGGCTCATACCATTAGTTCAAAAAGAAGAGTGAGTATCCAGCTAATGATATGGTGGGCCTGACATCAGACCTGGTCAAAACAATAGGAACTTGATTCACTTGGTAGATAATTAAAGGATGAGAGTGTGGAAGAGGCTATTTGACAGCGCTCTTGTAAAACCAGTTTTCTTCTTGGTAATTAGAAGTTTGGTTGATTAAATGTAGCTCCTTGGGTAGAAAAGATTTCTCTAACGAGTTTGATTTCATTATGCAGAGTGTTGAAAGGAGCATCCCAATGCAGTGTGGATGAGCAACGTGTCGGATGAACGATAGCGTGGCTAAATAGCATCTGACAAAAGTAGCTGTGATGGGAGGACTTCCCAGAATTGTTTTGCCGGGATCAGCTGTAGGTCAAACCTTATTCAGTGTTTGTATCTGATATGGCAGCAAATATTGAATTGCTGCAGTTAAAACTTCTGGATGGGACAAGTTTTGGCAGAGGGGTAAACAAAGCTGAGGCTGTTGGACAGAGCAGCCAGGATCATTTGGAGTGCAGGGCCCAAACAAGAAGTCTTTGTGTTTAACCAGATATTTACTTAAACAGAGGAAGTGAGGACTACCTCTCCGGTGCTGCTCCAGTGAGAAACAGCAGCTGCTCACCCCAAGGGTCTGCTTCCCTGCTGTCCAGTGTGGAGCAGGAAGGTGCAGCATTCAGTGAGCTCAGGAGCTACTTTCATTTTGGGAATTGCCTGAAGAGCAGAGAGGAGTGGTTTGGATGTTCTGGTACCTGCAGGAGGGGCAGAAGAGGGAGACAGCCTATCTGGTACCTGGAGGGATGTCTTGTGGTGGGGGACTGGCAGCATTATTAACCTCCTAAGGTGACTGAGATTAAAAAAAAAAAACAACAGCAACAACAAAAAACAGCCTTGTATGGGGAAGGAGAAAAGGGAAACAGGACTACTTCAGTCTTCTGGAAAAAGGTGAGATGAGAAACCAGGTGCAGGGCAGACATATGGTACCTGCAAGTACATAAATTAGAATCAGTAGGTAAATGGGTCTGCTAATCAGCACAGGCAGTTTTATGATGTCAGTGTCAGCCAGAAAATGAAGCGTTTTATAGAGAAACCCACAGCCCTTGCTGTAGAAGCAGCTTAACTATGGAAACTGCTGCTCATATTTGTCACAGACTCCTACCACACAGTACAAAGAAAAAGTCAAAAGCGTTCAAATACGGGTTGGAGGGATGTGTGTTTGGAGTGAGTTGAAGGAGTGAGGTTTGGGCTTGATGCGTCCAGGGGAGCTTTGGTCTGAAAGAGCAGTGATGTGGGATCGATTGATGTTTCTTCTCTCCTGTGAGGACTGCCCATTGACATCCAAAAGGAGATGCCTGAGGAAACACGTGCACCACTCAGTTAAATGCCAAATGTTAGACACTGGTAATGAAACACTGATTGCATTAGAGAGGATAACTTTTATGACAAGTAGAGAATAAAAAGTAATTAATAGACTAGTAAGTGATGGAATTAGAAACTTTCCTTTCAGGAGTGTTCCATTCCTGTGTTCTGTTCTTGAATCAGCTGGTTGTGTCACTGTTGCAGACCTAGCCCTAGTGGCTGTTGTTGCTTTTTTGACCTAGTCAGGTAATTTCCTAGGCTCACATGTGCTAATTAGAGGTTTAATCAAGTTCTGATGGTGCCTAGCTTCCCTAATGGAGAAAAGAT
>JAOWBP010052303.1:0-13295 GCA_028571105.1 Tragopan temminckii
CCAGCATGCTCCTTCTGAAAATTCTGGCCTTGACTTCTCCACAGATGTTAAAAGGAAACAGCACCATAACATGTGGATAATGCAGATTGGAATCTGATAGATAAGTTACCATGAGAATTTTGAGAAAAAGTCAGAAATTAACTGGGGGAAATTCTGGAATTATTACCTTCCCCAGAGGTGATGCAGAAAGTCCCACATAGCAGCAGAGACAGAGTTAGCCAGGGGGCACAGATGCAGCACAGCTTACCCACTAGCAGCTTGCTCAGGGAGGCTGGTACTGGGAATAGAAGAGAAATTATGTAAAAGAATTAGGGCACAAATCCATAGGAAACCAGGTTTCGTTTGTTCTTTTCTTCAGAAACTGTTTGATTTAAAGTTTTAAATATTTATAAACATATGTTATTCAGAAGCATACCATTCTATTTACTCAAAAGCCTCTTATCATTGTTTTTATGAGCAAAATTTTCTTCGCAATGAAAGCAGTTGCACTCCTGTACAATTTCTGTAAATGACTTCCTAGTCATTAAAGAAGTTGTTGTTGTTGTTGTTGTTGTTTTGTGAATATTTCGAGTGTTTCTTGTTCATACAGTCGGCCTATTTTATTTAAAAATAAAAAAATAAAAAATAATAAAAAAAAAAAAACAGAAAACCCTCAAGTATTTTACAGTTTCCACATCAACACTGGTTTTTAACTGAGAACATTATTTTTCAAATGGGAATCACAGAATCATAGAATCATAGAACTGCTCAGGTTGGAAAAGACCTTGAAGATCGTCGAGTCCAACCACAACCTAACCATACTACCCTAACTCTGAAAACCCTCTGCTAAACCATGTCCCTGAGCACCACATTCAAATGGTTTTTAAACACATCCAGGGTTGGTGACTCAACCACCTCCCTGGGGAACTTATTCAAGTGCTTAACAATCCTTTCTGTAAAGAAGTTTTCCCTGATATCCAACCTAAACTTTCCCAGGCACAACTGAAGGCCATTTCCCCTCATCCTGTCGCCTGTCACCAGTAAGAAGAGACCAACCCCACTCTCACTGCAATCACCTTTCAGATATTGGAAGAGAGCAATAAGGTCTCCCCTCAGTTTCCTTTTTCTCAGACTAAACAGCCACAGTTCCTTCAGTTCATGTTGAAAATGTGTTATTTTCAACATTCCAGGCTGCAAGTCCCTATCTCCAAAGATCTGAATGAAGTTGAGCTCCACAACAAAGTATTTCTATTACAAAGAGAAAGATATCAGGCCTTCCTCTTTCTTGAGACACCTCTGGAGTGCCTTGTACACTTCATAAGCACCTACTAGCAGTTGATTGATCTTGGGCAAAGCTACTGATTTGCAGTCAGTCACTTTTACATGTCTTGTCTCTTGCTGACTTATTTCCTGTTGATCTTGTTCTGAACACTGGACTATATAACTTTCTAGGTGAATCATCAAAATTCACATATCTCAGTGAATTTAAGTCACTGTAAGTATGGAACATAAAACTCTCCAACAATAAGAATAAACTGTTACCAAACATTTCAATTTTATTAAACCAAATCAGAACTTACATAAATATTCATTTGACAGTGTTGAAAATCTTCACTGTAGCTCAAGTGCAGTTATTAACTATGCAGCTTCTGGTACATAAAACAGTGTCATATTATTAGAATAAATCAATTTTACCTTCCTTTCTCTACAAAATGCCACATATAAAGAAGGTAGGTATTGTAGGTATTTAAGGTAGGTATTGGAGGTATTTAATTAATTTTTTCTTATCAAAAAGGCAGATACGAGTTTAAAAGAAATAACATAAATTTATTTTTGTCTCTTATTCAGCGCTAATGACCTTTAAATTTCAAAATACAGCAATAGGAATGAGCATTATCCTCATGATTGTCTGTATGTGATTTCCGATGTAACTATCCAGACGTTAACAGAAATACATTGTTTTCGTTATGCATTACAACTACACTCAAAAAGATCTATCAGAGATGTTGGTATAAAGTTTTTAAAGATTACAGGTACTTGGAGTCACACACAAATATTTTGAGGATAATTGGAGAGAGAGGATATGAAGAAGCATAACATTAATTATACAGATTGATATGCTACGTGTTTTCTTTAGAGGAAAGGATTGGGAAGCTGATGGCAGTATCATAATTTTCTTATTAGCACAATGTAACTGTGGCCCATGGGCACTGACAAATTTAGAGACCCTGGACTTCTTAATAAAACACTAGTGAAAAGTCTCCTCCTACACCACCATAGGTAATAGTTGATTGGTTTTGGAATCAAGCTAGTAATGGAAAAATGCTGTTCTTCATGTCTACAAGTCTTCCTACATGACCTGCATCAAGATTAACCTGACCAGCAGACACCTCAGCAGCAGAATACCTAATAAGCTCTCTTTGAAAGAACATGCGCGATCTAGCAGCCCCCAAACTGTGAATGACTGTCATAAATTTTACTACACTAGGTCTATGAGGATAAGATAGTCTTACTCCTTGAATGACTCACTAGACCAAAGAAAAGTAGTCTGCACTATCACTTGAATGTAGCATTTCAAATGCTGTTTATTATCAAGGGCATTTATCTGTTTATTTGTGTAAATGAGTGCTTTTGATCAATGAATAAATTTGACACACATTTCCAGGAAAAAAATGCCAAATCAACCTTTAAATTGTTTCATTTAGGAATTCATTTATATTCTGAGAAATGCTTTGTATTTTTTTTCTTAGTTAAGACTTTTCATAGTATCTTTCAGCAATGTTGTCATTAATATGCTCGCTAATATATTAATGGAAGTCTACTGTTCACAGTGTTTCACTTTTTCATATTAATTCCATATTGTATTATTTGTATTCACTTTGGTGAACACTCCTTTTGATTTGCATCTTATCACATTAATGATTTTGCAACAAAAAGCATTGTATTATGAGACTTCAATAATCTGTTAGAAAATTTAAATGCTAATAATTCAAAGTTGATCAAACCACATGACGAAAAGAAGGTCAATAATTGAGCAGTAATAATAAAGGGTTAGCAAAGCTACTAGAAAAATACAAAATTCATTAATGACCATTGTATCAAATATTTTTAAAAATGAATAATGACATGAAAATCTAGGATTAAGTTGTTAATTAACTATTATTGTATAATTTGTAATTAAGCATATTTCTAACAATAATTAAATAGATACGGATATTGACACTGTTTTTATGCCCTATTGTTATGTATTTTCATCTACATCTTTTTCTCCATCTCTGTTCTTTTTATTCATTGTATCTGTATTAGTTTTGCTCTCTGAGGATGTGTTGTCCACATTTTTCAGTCTGCTCCTGAAAACACATTCAGACATTTTCTCATTTCAAACAACTCAATTCTATGGGTGCCTGTGGTAAATATGCAAAATCCAGAATGCTGTATGGAGTTTGAAGCAAGGTAAAATGGGCTTTCTTTCATCCACACTGAATGCAGTACTGGGTTGATGGTCATTCTTTTTAGAAATGATATTATATTTGTCACTTTACAATACCTCCATGACAACTAACCCTTCTGTTTTTGCAGTATCAGATAAATGCAAACCGAAGTAATCATACTTCAGCTGGGACTGTTTGAATGTGGGCAGCTGAAGTTTCTAAACATTTTCTTTATCTTGCATCTGAGCATTTAAGTTCTACTTTGTTTCATTTCTTTAAATACAGTCCCTATGCAGATTTGGAGGTAAATTTTTTTATTTACAATATTAACCTTTGTTCAAATTAGGCAGCACACCAATATGCTCTGAAGTTTTGGCAAGTAAATAACTGGAGAAACAGAAGTAATGTTATTTCTTAAGACAGTTAAAAGAGAGCTGTGAAATTTCCAGGATCAAAACATACAAAAAAATGCTTCTGTCAGGAAACAAAGTGGTTTTGTTTTTCTTAGATTCATGTCTACTCAGTTCAAAACTGCCTTCTTAAAATGATGTGTTTAATAATTAAGAAGGCATAAAAGTAGACTTTCAACTGCAAAACTGATTTTGCTACAGTCACAGGCCAGAATTTTAATTATTTAATTATTTATTTAAAATTGTTCCTTTCTATATAATAGCTAATTAAGCCTTAGGATAGCTGAAGTTAGATAGCCCTATACAAAACCTTCACCAACTTTTGCAGGCTCTCATTTTAAATGTCTCATACTCACAAAGTAATTTGGGTTTGTTCTAAGCTAAGAGTACTTCAGGCAGGCTTCTGAGCCTGCAGACTATTCTGTGCAGTTTGACCTTTCCATCTGCGCACAGACTTTCTAACTCCAGCAGTGGCGGTCTCTGGTGTCAGGGGCTGCCTACACACAGCAGCTTGCAAGACCAGAATTGTCATCAAGCAGGAGGATCCAAAAGAACATTAAAAGGCCACATCAAAAGTCTAAAGATGTGAAATTATTACTGGTTAGATGTATCAGAGGAGCTATCTATTATGAGAGCTATCAGAGGAGATTTCCTATAGTTCCAATTAAAGTTTCAACTTTGGAACTTAGACTGCTAAGTTCTATGATTACAAATGTTCACAGGAATCTTTCTTGTGTAAAGAAGTGAATCACCATTGCTATAAGTTAAGTTAAAATAAAATAAAATTGTTCTATATATATTCAGTTTGTTACAGAATTTGTTGTATTCATACATTATATGATACAAGTGGAAAATTAACTAATCTTCCTGATCATGTTCCTAAAAGAATGCTCTCCATCTAACACAATATTACAACTAATGATTACAACTAATTCATGAGTAAAATTTATCTTCCATTTCACTGCCACTGCCTCCTATTTAAGTGCTCAGATTCCTGAAAAGCAAATGTACCAGAAGATAGTATTTCAGATTTCCATAGTTTCATCCTTCTCCTTATACATCCATCCATACAAAGGTTCCTGTTTCTTCATCCATCAGATATAAGGTTCCCAACTACTAATTATCATGTGCATTCACCAGCCCCCATTATAAGCCCCCATCTGTCTTTCATCTCTCATTTGGACTTGAGGTCATTTTAACATTTGTCTACCCTATGATGTTAACTAATCATTCTAGTTTTTCAGCAGGTGTATTTATATTTTGTTTGATGGTAAGCCACCTGCTTTAGGGAGAACTTCATCAGTGATGTCCAGAAAGCACTTCATCAGTCTTTAAGTCATTGCTTGACATTCCTTTGCCACAATAACTTTCAAACATACAAATACCCTTTGGCAGCAGTTAGGAAGGAGATGTACCTGCTTGCTAGGATGACAAATTTTGTCTCCCCTGGTGTGTTCAGACAAGAAGGATAGTTTGAGACTGTGTAAACATTCAAGTTTGCTTTAAACTGCCCAAAGGCATACCACTGGCTCCTTGGACACCAAGTCCTCTCTATCTCAGTTTTATCCTTCCTTGTCCTTACATTGGAAATGTTAAAAGAATATGAACCACAATTTTGGTTTTGCAGTTCTACAGCAGGTCCCACATACAGGGGATAAAATGGAGTCCTAGTTCCTGATAGGTTTCTAGATATTTTCATCTAAATTCATAAAATAAAATAAAAATAAAATAAAATAATAAAACAAAGCAAAACAATTATAAAATTGGATTCCCTGTCGAAAATCCAAGTTAATTCCATCTATTGGGATTGGTGAGTTGCTGCATATGAATAAGACCTGTTAGGCTAATCCCTTAGTCTCACTCCTGCAAAAGTACTCTAGAAGTAGTGGCCTGCTCTTAAAATGAATATCTAACCTAATCTTGGTGCAGTGTTGTAAACCATAGCTGCTGAGTACAGGTTGCTTTTATCATTGCTTGCCTTGGCTTTGTTTTTTTCCTCTTTTTTTTTTTTTTTTTTTTTTTTTTTTTTTTTTTTTTTTTTTTTTTTTTTTTTTTTTAGTTCAATGCAAGAATGAAGCCCAAAAGTGATCTTCCTGAGTTGTCCCATTTTTTTTCCCCCGGAAAGATGAGGAAATAGACTTCTAATAATATGACAAGCCACAGTAGGACATGCAAGAACAACTTCACATTCTGATTCCTAGTAGATTTTGGAGAGCCTGGAGGCTGAATCACCAGCACTTTTTCTCTGCCTTTCCTTTCCTTACCTTTTTGTCATATGATGTTGTGATTTTACTGCTGGGAACAAATGTACAAACATGAAAAATGAAATCAAGGATTAAAATTTTGTGCAAGCCAGTCTCAAATATATTTTATTTTGACAACTCTATTCCTTTTTTCCTATTGCTTATTCAACCATCTCAGTTCTCGTTTTAGTTTGAATGTGTTTTCAGCTTAGCAGGATACTAAATGATTCCTCTTGCATGTTTTTCTTTGCCTTTCCAAACATTTAATTGAACTCCCATTTTTGGTACCACACACTTGCCAGATCTCTTGCATAATACAAAGACTTTAAAACTTTCCAATTGAGTTTATTTTTTACTCAAATCTAATTACTACTGTTGGACCTGGCCTTGTTTTCATCCTTATTCATTCTTTGAAGTTACTCATTTCAGAGCTTTTAAAAATCATTAAAATAGTTTGTCCAATCAAATTAGATACTTGCTTATTATTAGTCTTCTTTTTTTCTACAAGCCCATATAAGTAGTCCAGCTCCATCTATTTGTATAATCTATTGAGCCATGCTATCTATTTATGACATAATGGAAAAGCAGGCAAGAGTGATGGGATCTGTGTGCTTGGCAGTAGCAGTTGCAATCAATATTCCAGACATGAACATGCTGTCAAAAATTAAGGATGCACAGAACTGTATTATTTTATCATGGACTGGGTTATTTTCAAAGGAATCTGGGGGATTTACAGGCCCAGTTCTCATTAAATTCTAATGGGAACAGGGAGTCAAATGCTATTGAGCTGTCTTTAAAAAAAATCACAGCAGTGGAGAATAATTTGATGAGGTCACCCAATGAAGATAAATTCACCATGATTTCTGCATGTAGTTAAACAGATTCTTGGGCTTAATTCTTCTATTTTTAAAAGATTAAGAAAACCAAAATAAATTATATTTTCATAAGATTTTAAATAATATTTTCCTAGAAATAGTCTGGCTTACTTTTTCCTTTTAGAGTCAAATTGTTTTGAATGTCATACTTTGTCTTCACTTTGCCACAATCTCAGGAGGAAGTGATGAAAAATGCAATGCAGACACAATCTGCAAAACCTGGGGAGAGGCAGGTGTAAGGAAAGCAAGTATGCAGTAGACATTCTACTACTTTCATATTTCATGGGTAATCGTGGTATCATTTGAGTAGGGAGGAACCCTTAAAGGTCATCCTTGCAATGAAAAAGGACATCTAAAGACAGGTCACATTGCTAAGAACTCCTCCAATCTGATCTTCAGTGTCTCCAGGGACAGGGCACCCACCATTTCTCTGGGTAACATGTTCCAGCCCCTCACCATCCTCACTTCTTCCTTATATCCTCTCTTTTATTTTTAAATCATTTCCTCTTTTTCTATCACCACAGATCCTGCCAAAGAGTCTGTTCCCTTCTCTCCTGTAGGTCCCCTTTAGATACTGAAAGGCAGATACCAGGTCACCTCAGAATCTTCTCTTCTCCAGGCTGAACAGCCTCAGCTCTCTCATCATGTCTTCGCAGGAGAGGTATTCCATTCTGTGGATCATTTTTGTGGCCCTCCTCTTGACGCACTCCAACAGGTCTACGTCTCCCCTGTACTGAGGATTCCACATCTGGAATGCAGTACTCCAGATGAGGCCTCAGCAGCAGTAGAGGGGCAGGACCACCTCTCTCAACCTGCTGGCTATGCTTCTTTTAATGCAGACCGGGATAAGGTTGACTTTCTGGGCTGCGAGGGCACATTTGTGACTCATGTCCAGCTTGCTATCCAGCAGTACCTCCAATTTCTTTCCAGTAGGGCTGTGTTCTATCCTTTCATCTCCCAGTTTGTATTGATAGTAGGGGTTGTGTTGATCCAGGTACAAGACAGAACACAGAATCATAGAATCACAAAATAGAATCACAGAATCACAAGATTGCAGAATTACAGGGGTTGGAAGGAACAATCCCCTGCTGAAGCAGGCACTCTACAGTGGGTTGTACAGGTAGACGACCAGACAGATCTTGAAGATCTCCAAAGAAGGAGACTTCAAATGCTCTCCGCGAAATCTGTTCCAGTGCTCCATCACTCTTTCTTGTAAAGAAGTTCTTCTGAATGTTTATATGGAAATTTCTAAGTTCAAGTTCTAGGCCGTTACTCTTTGTCCTATCCTTGCCCACCGAGAAGAGCCTGGCCTCATCCATTTTCCTCCCTCTCCCCTTTAGATATTTATAAACATTTATCAGTTCCCCCCTCAGTCATCTTTTCCCCAGGCTGAACAGACCCAGTAGTTGGATTTGTTGAACCTCATGAGTTTCACCTGGGCTCATTGCTCAAGCCTGTGTAGGTCCCTCTGAACATCATCCTTTCCCTCAGGTGTGTTGACCTCATCTTGGTGTCATCTGCAAACTTGCTGAGGGTGCACTCAATCCCAATAATGATGTCATTAAATGAAGATGTTAAAGAAAGCCAGTCCCAGTACTGATTCCTGAGAGACACTACTCATCACTGATCTCCATCCAGACATCAAGCCATTAACCACCACTCCCTGGGTATGATTTTGCAACCACTTCCTCATTCATTGAACGGTCCACCCATCAAATCCACATCTTTCCAATTTAGACAGAAGAATATAATGAGTGACCATTTCAAAAGCCTTACTGAAGTTCAGGTGAATTACATCAGTGACTCTTCCTTTGTCCACTGATGCAGTTACATCATCATAGGAGGCCACTAGTTTGGGTCAGGCAATTTAGTATTTAAAAATGTCATTCTTGAGCACTGACAAATTTTTATCTCTTTGCATCACCCACCAAGCCTTCCTTCCCAGGAAAGACGGAGAGGGATTTTTTATGAGGGCATGTAGCAACCTAGTCTAGTAGAGGAGGGGTCCCAGTTTATAACGGAGGAGTTGGAACTAGATGATCTTAAGGATCCCTTCCAAGACAAACCATTCAATGATTCTATGATTCTATGATTCCTTCAATAATGTAGTTATATATTTAATTTTGTTCAAATCTTTTTCAAAGACCTAACAACACACTGGGCTTTTGTATAATAAAAATGGTGAAAAGAGGCAAACTGGAATGGCAAGGATTTTGGAATGGCAAAGTGGAGTATTTCCCATGTCCTTCCAGCTGTCCTAGAAGTAACGGTCAGCAAGCTGACTTGACATCTTCTGGATCAGTGTTTATGTGTTTCCTCATACAGGCAGAAATACTTCTCAATTTTTTTCTTCTCAGTTCATGACTCTACAGGAAACATTTTCTACAGGAAAATGTTTCAGCAATTTGAAATTTCACCCCTGCAAAAAGGCCAATTTTACAATAACAGTGGGCAAATTTATAAAAGACTTATATTAGAATGAGGGAGATCTGTCTTTCTTGATCAGATTTATTGTAAGATATGCAAATTGTACTGTCTGCTTAACTTGAAGGATCCTGTTCTCATCTCATCACTGCAAATAAATAATTCAGCAGATCTACAGGAGTGTGTTGTAAATCCAAACCCACAGATGAGTTCTCAGATGCTTTTCTTATTGAAATCAAGTTTCCTTTGAGTTGATTCAACTTGTAGATCATAAAACCATAGAATTCTCCTGGGAAACGCTCGACTTGTTCACAAGTTCATAGTTCTATATTCTCTTCCATATAGTTTCATGAAATGGTCATACATATACAGAAGTGGCTTGCCTGCAAGCCAGGGTATGCAGCTGAGATTCTTTTCCTGTCATTTGTTTTCTGAAATCAAGGTATGTAAAACTGAAAAATCAATAACAAGTTGAGGACCTCAACTACTAGTAAGGGCTGATTAACAATGGTCTCTGTTTCTTCTCTCTTTTCTCCTTCTCCAAATATCCAATGGTGGTATCAGATGTAGTAATTAGTAAACCCAGTGCCGTAGTGAGGCATTTTTCCTTTACAATGCAACCTTTGCTGTTGCTACTCCATGAAAGTAAGACAAGATCTGTTAAAATAACATTAAAGATGAGTTACCCGACTGAATAAGAAAGTAGGTTTTATACAAAAGAAGAGAGTAGGGAAATACAGAATCATAGAATCATAGAATATCCCAAGTTGAAAAGGATGCATAAGGATTGAGTCCAACTTTTGATTAAAATGTAAATATGGTGAATAAAAAACACAAAAATGGAACAACTACCTTTTTAGTCAAACTATATTTTCTTCCTGTCCTTTCAGTTTTCCACCAATTCAATTTTTCTCTAAACATATGAATATATTTATAGACATACAGCTATGCATACGTGCGTGAACATACACATCTATTCAGTGGATGTAAAACAGCCTTTTATCTAGCACATTATACCTATGATAATATAATGGCTCCAGTTTAGTTAAAATTTACATATAATCCTTCACATAGAACTCAGATATCTTAGAACACAATTTTATATGATGTTAATGCAGCTAGCAGTTCAAAGGAAATATGTCTGTTATCCTCTCTGTGGCTACTCTGTATTCTTTGTCAGATTTCATTTTTATTGCCAATATTCATTCCACAATTGTCATACTTTATTACAAGACATTTGTTTTCTATGAGGGAATGTTTGCTAAACTTATGATCTCATTACAGTTAACAATATTAACTTGCAGCATTGATTTCCAGAAGAAAAATATATATATATATATGAGAAAATGGATGTATTTTTAAACAATTAAGTCTTTTGTTTGGTTGTGCTTTTGATTTTGTTTTTAGTTTTACTTTTCATTTTTTCTCCTCTCAGAATGTTTCTAAATATTACTGAAAGTACTGTCCTTCACATAGTCATTGAAACTCCAGAGTACCTATGAGAGAAGACATACATTCTCAATCAGTTGAAAATAATTGTGTGGAAAAGAAAACATTCTGCTGCTTCTAGACCCAATCAAATCAGTGTAATGGTTTCTGAGAAAGAATAAACTTTATTCAACTTTCATTCATGTAAAGAATGAGATAATAGAAGGCTTCCATGGTAGATGAGCACCCTACAGGTACTGTGGTTTGCAGCATACATAAGGCCTTGTTGGGTTCATTACATAAGGTAAAAACTCTCTTAAATTATATTCTTCCTCCAGGCTTCAAATACATTTTTTTTTAATGGAGTGAAACAGTATCTGGGGAGATTTTGAACCCCAGTATGACTTTTTCTTTTGAATGGCAGCTCTGATCTTGGAGAATTTTCTGTAATTCTTCCCTATCTTTAATGAGGTAAAATTTTCCTATACAGCAGATACATGGGCTCTGACCATCAAACTTAAATCATTATTTCTTAATCAGACCAAGAAAAACAAAAACAACCAATGAAATGGATGTGTTATTTCTTTTTGGTATTCTTTGTGCCCACAACCTTTGTGCGGTTTTCAGTTTTAATTGAAATTCTGTAACAGTAGAGTTCAAAGGCGGAGTGGATCTCAGCCAGTGTACTGCAGCAACAGCAGCAGCACTGCCAGAGAGGTGTGGTTGTTTGACAAAGAAAAATGTTCCTTTGCTTTTTATAGCATGCCATTGTTACCAGCTTCCCTTTTATTGCAGTGGGAAAGATAGCTGCCACTTTAGTGTTCAAACGCTGTGCCCATGAGAATCCCTTCTCAGCTGTTCGTACCTTTCCAAATTACATTCCTCCCAAGCTGAGACTGTTCACCTTCACTCTCCACACAGACACAACTGATTTGAGAATGCTTGCATTAACAAAGAAATGTCATCATATTAAAAACTGGAAAAAATGTAAAGCTGTAGACATTCAAACAAGTAAGAGAAGAGAGTTTTGAAAAGTAGTGACTAGAATTTACTCTAACTTGACTTATTTCACCTTGCATATGTTTAACATTGATTGATTTTTATTCAAGACATGCTAATATTTAAATGATATATGATCTATATACACGTATGAGAAATAGGAAAAGTATGAAGGAAATTAGTTCTTTAAGGAAATCCTTGCATGACTCAACATTACCAAGAGGCATGAAAGACTTCTTAGCAAGGTTTATTAGCTTCTACATGCAGTTCTTGTACTTCATTTTAAAATGTCCACTCTCTCACTTTGATTCAGTTTTGAACTGTACTAAACAGATTATAAACATGTTGTATTTACAAAGCACCACTTTTATAACAGAAATAAAATATTTTTATTATTTATTTAATTAGTATGATACTGTCACTGACAAATTTTGTTCTGCTCATCATCAAACTTTCCCAGAAAAATAAAATCTGTGGTACAATGACGTCTATACTACGGAATTTAGCTTAGGTCTGGCAATCAGTAATTATGCTTGTTCATACACCTGAATGATATAGTCAAAGCCAGCATGTATTTGCTGTTTCATGTGACTGAAGTAATCTCACATAGAGACTTCACAAAGCTTAAAAGTTCACTGACCCCTCCTCAAATCAAAAAGATTCTGAAAGGAACCAGAGGAATATTTCTGTTGTATGTGACTCTCGTACATTTATGTGACAGAAGTTCAAGAAAGCTTTTGAGTTCCTAGAATGCTTGTAATTTTTGTTAATGCCAGTTTTATGAAGGTGATTTAAATAAAGGTTGTTTTTATTGCATTGGATATATTTTTGTGGAGGTTAGGTGCTAACTATGCAGTTGAATTTGAAATGGTAAACAAAATTTCACACTGAGGATGAATAATTTAGTTTTCAGGTTGCTGGCAAGATAAGATTGAGTGGATTGTTGTCAAATGATCTTTATCTTATTAGTCAAGATAAAAAAGAGTTCCAGAGACATAAACAGATTGTAAAGCAGACATTTCCCTTCTTACCATTTCCTTCACATTTTCAAAGGTCCTTGCAAATCTGTCCAACTGAACTAGAGATTTCTGTTGTTGGTGGGTTTATTTTTCTCTTTATAAGCTGGTACTTTGTAAATAAAAGAAAAAGATATGTTAGTTTATGCATCTATATCTAGAAATCCTTCACTTGTGCCACATTCTATAATAAATTAATTAGAAAAGCAAAACAGGCATACATATTCACATTTTTTTTCCATGTAAAGCTCCAGACAATATGTTCTACCTCTTATGAAATATTTGAGTTTAGGTATCTTCGTGACCATAGCTGATACACTGTTGTTTTCATTAATGAAGAAAAACTTTTCACTCTTTCCAGTTACCCTTTACATCCCTAAAATTCCTCTCCCTGAAGTGACATCCTGTGAAGATACGGTGCTACTAAACTCTTTCCTCTTCTTAATGAAGATAATCTTCTGTCACAAGCATTGAGTGAGCCATATAGAAA
>JAOWBP010052304.1:0-13294 GCA_028571105.1 Tragopan temminckii
CATGGAGGCTCTCAGTGGAGAGCCCCTGGTGGGTTATGTTTGTAGAGGAGGCTCAAAACTAGGTCATTCTTTGAAACAGCCCTGAAAACTGCATCTCTGGTATTCCAGGGGTGGGTCGTGCCGCATGTGGGAGCAGTGCTCAGAGGTGTCTGACGGGTTTGCATCGTACAGAGGGTACAAGAGCTCTTGGAAAGGATCATATGAACAAAAGACAAACAGCAGAAGCCAGTGCCCTTTCCCTAAAGCTCAGGCAGACAGCTTTTCCCCCTGTAGCTAGACTTGCGTTCAAGCTTGAAGTGCCCACTACACTACCTCCATGTTGTCTGATCATTTGCAGGGCACAGCACAGACCAGGTGAGGCATGGGGTTCAGGGTGAAGCCGACATCAGCAGTGAGATCTAGCTCTGCTTTGTTCACCCCTGGAGGGGGCTGGAAAACAAATTTGCGGAGCAAGCCTGCGAAGAAGAGGAACAGCTCCATTTTGGCCAGGCCTTCTCCAACACAAGCCCTTCGTCCTGAAAACAACCAGGAGAGAAGTAAATGTTAAGCAGTGGAACTGTTGGTGATGGCATCTGACACCTTCTGAACTGGACAAGCAGTCTGTGCAGCTGAGGTAGGAAGCTTTTCCTTCCTTTTCGCTGTGTACTGGGGAGGGAGAGTACTGCTGACTTAGTGTCAAGCTGCCTGGAAGCCTGTAGGTGTGTGAGATCATCCAGTGCCTGGGGGTAAATAAGTGTCTGCCAGATCTCCCAAGGAACAGCAGGTTAGAGCAGTGGTGGACAGGACCAATGTCCAGAAACCTCTTATCCTGCCTTATCAGTGTCCTTTACTTACATACTTCCCCGGGGTCAGTGGGCACGGTGCTGTTAGCCTGGCCCCAGCATGGGCACAAATTACCCCTCTCACCTATGGAGAATGGAATAAATGCCTCTCTCCTAGCAAAGTTCCCATCAGCATCCAGGAAGTGGGAAGGGTTGAACTGATGTGGGGTTTTCCAGTGCAGCTCGTCGTTCAGAGCAGAGGTCAGCAGCGGTATAATCTCTGTACCCTGCAAGGGATCAAAGAAGCAGCTGTTTGGAGCAGAAGGAAGCTGGGATAGCTTTCTTTTTTTTCCCATGTGAAGAAACAAATAAGATTGAGCGATGGCAAACAGAATCAGAGGATGCTTCCTGGCCCCACTGTGGCTTTGCCTGTTATCAGTAGTTGCTGCTCTGCTTTTGCACCATGAAAGCTTTCTTCTTGCAGATTCAGGCAGATCTTTTAAGAAGTATACTGAAGTATAGATTTCACTTTGGGCATAATAGAATCAAACCAATGTGACTTCATTAAAGTCTGGTTATTCTGGATTCAAGTGGCTGTAACAGACTACAATCCACTATGTGTTTTTAACAGTTGTTCTGCATCCAAGCCAGAACTACACTGTAGATTAAACCAAGCATCAAGGCATCTCTAGATACTTAGATATTTCTTATCAGCTTTAGATAAAATGGTAATGAATTGGTGCAGTGTAAGCTGCTGGCCCCAAAGCTCACCTTAGGAATCACATAACCTTGGAAATTCACATCGGTAGGTGTTGATCGTGACACACCCATTGGGACAATATTGGCAAATCTTTGTATTTCGTGTATCACCGCATCTGTGTAAGGCATCTTTTTCCGGTCCTCCAGCTTTGGCATCTCCCCTGGTTCAATGACCTGATTCATTTCTTCCTGAATTCTTCCTTGTGGGGAGAAAAGGATTAAGAAGTTGATACTCCTCTTATCTTACAACTGAAATAGCCTTCAGTTTGGCCATGATGAAGAAAAGGGAAAACTTTGTGGGGCGGTTGGGAAGAGCAGGAGGGGGGTGGTAAGTCAGGGCACGGTGTGGTTCTTTCAGTTTTGCTCTTGAGCCAAGGGAGCTTGAATGAAGCACTACAGGACATCCCATGCCTGGCTCTTACTGCACACCTTTGTTACCCCATGGCCTTCAACAGAAACTAGATCGGGAGCAGCTCCCCAGGAGATGGGAGACCTTTAGTGACATATGCTGATAGCCTGCAGCAGAATACGAAGGCCCTCCTGTGCCTTCAGGCTGCCTCTCAGCCTCTCCCACCTGGCTGGGCTGTTTTATTGCAATCCATCTGAATAAAACCCCTTTGTAAAGTCAGTGGTTGTTATCTCTCTCAGAGAACTCACAATAATTACTCTAAACAGTGCTGAATGAGTTCCACTCCCTTCCATAACCCAAGTCTTATGCATGCAACAGAATATCATACAAGAGGAATTCTCAGCCTTACTCTGAATTTCTGGGTATTTCATCATCAGAAGGAGACCCCAGCGCATGGTTGTAGAAGTAGTCTCAGTCCCAGCAGCAAAGAGATCCAGGGTTGAAAACAGCAGGCTTTCATTGTGGAACATACTGTGGGGTTTCTTTGACTCCTTCAAAACAAACAGGCAACAGCTGTAAGTTCTGCAGCAAGTGATACCAGTAGTGACTACTGGTCTTTGTCTGCATCTTAGGTTTTTGTGATTGATATGCTATGAGAAACAAAATGTTTAGTGTTTTAGTATTAGGAGCTACACTGTATAGAATTCGTGTATATCCAGCCTTCAAATCCAGATACTGGGTCTGTAAGAACTCAGTTTCTGCAATGACCTTTGCCACTATATTATTCTTGCAGGGAGGTTGTGGATGGTCTTTTCCCTACATGTGTTGAGTGGCGGCTTATTTCAGCACAACCCCAACCAGCAGTTCCAGCAGAGTGATGGAGTGATGGAATGATACAGCACTGCTCATCATGAGGATGAGCTTCAACATGTTCTGCTCAGTGCAGTTCTGTTTTTACTCACCCTCCATCCCTGACAGACGATCAGTCCTAATAATGAGCCAGAGCCAAGAGAATCCCAGACTTAGCTTTGAAGTACCTGTTGTTGCTTCATCATGAAGGCATCAACGAAGCCTGTTAAGTTATTCTCATTAAATTCTTCTTTGTGCTCCCTGAAGAGTTTCTGGAGGAAAGCACTCAGCTCACTGATATTTTGTAGCACGGTCTTGGAAGCTCCAAAGAGAAATCCAAGGGATGGATAGAAATTATATAACTGTGGAGCAATGGAAGCGTGTTAGTTGGTGTTTTGAACATATACAGATATCACAAATGTGAACTGCACTGAGCTCAACGTTGCGGTGTGTCATACGGACGTGGTGTTTGCAGCAAGTTTGGTCTCGCCTCCAGCCTTCCATGAAAAGTGGACACTTCTGCAAGGAGACCCCCAAAACAGTTTCAGCTCTGGAGGCACACTTGAGAGGGCACTTTAGTGCCAGTCTCTGATATGAGAGACGCATTGTGCTTCTCCTTTTGAAGGGGGGTGAATTAGTTCCTTTGATGAAGACTTTTTCTTTCTCTTACTGATAAGCAGCAGAGAAGGAGCCCAGGGGCCAGGGAATCTGTGTGCTGTGGATGCAGAGCTGCAGTGTGTTCAGTACAGGCTGCTGGTGGTGTTCTTGTTCTCCCCTTGAGAAGTAAGGTGTGAGAGACCATGAGGACAAACACCGTCAATCAGACATGCCCCCAAAAGCTAAGACTTAAAATCAGGCCCTTACCAGCACCATCGGAGAGCCCAGCAGCTTAGTATTCTCATTTAACAGCTTCAGCAAAGTGAGAAATGCTGGATCATCGTATTCAAACCTCTCTCCAAACAGTATAGAGCAGATGACGTTGGATACAGCATTGTTGAGGATCATCTTCGTGTCAAATGGTTTCCCTGTAGTTCAGGCAACGCAAACAAATGATGATGGGATGATGCCCATTTTGCCCTGTGATGCAGGGGTGTGCTGCTGGGATAGGTAACAGCTGGCTGGCCTTAGATATTATCAGGGAATGCTGTGCAAAATGCCACATTCAAGGCATGGGAAAAGGACAGAGATTTGGTCAGGTTTCTGTGGAAATGCTGTCCTGAGCATCCTCAGAAAAAAACTCATTTACCACCCAGAACGCACGGTAGGGAATCTGGTTTCAATGTCTTAAGGCCTCCGTTTAATAACCTGCCTAAGCACATGCTGAACTTTAACCATCAGATACCATTCGCTCAATGTTAAACTTTCGTTAATCTTTATTGTTCTGCTAGACACGTTTTCTGTCTCTGGATGAAATTCTTGACACTCACCTTGGTAAGATTCAAAATATTTAATTAGAGAATTTAGTTCCTCAAGGATTCGGACCTCAATCGTTCTCCTTCCCATTCCGAAATCTCTCAGTGTGGACAAGGTGAATCTTCTCATAGTTTTCCATAACTCTCCGTGGCTGAATGCTATGCCTAAAATGAAAGTGTCAAATCCTTATGCTACCTGTGGTTAGTAAATGTAGGCCTTGTTACAGAGCTACTCAGCACATGATTGTACAGACAAAAGGCAGTCATAAGAAGATGATGTTCTCTGCTGTCTCTGCAGATCAACTACAAAAACCCATGACAACCAAAAAAAGCTGTTTACCGTTTCCTCGTGTCATTTTCCTAAATATGGGTATTTCTGCTCTCTCTCCAAATTCTTCAGCATGATTTAAAAGGGCATCCTTGATGGTTTCATATCCAGCCAGCACCACAGCTTTCCTGGGTCCGAAATGCACAGTGAAGACATTGCCATATAGCTTGGAGAGCTGTCATGGTGAATAAATACATTCATTCTAAACCAGAGCTGGATCCAAACACTACCTCCCTAGCTAGCTTCCAGCCCACAGCAAACCTCCCAGCCCTGCTCCAGGTCTCCAGGTGCTTCTGTACTGTAACTGCTGAGCAATGGCTATCACTGCCAGCATCTCTCCTTGCACCCTGTTTGCACAACAAGGTGTCTGCTATCGCTGCTCCTATCAGATGAGCAGTCAATAAAAAAGCACTGCATTCCTGTGGTGCTCTGCAGCAACAGGCCAGCATAGCAATACTACTGTGTGGAGGCTGTTTGCAAATGCTGTAGCAGGCAGGCAGTTTATTTTAATACCACTGACCTGAGGCAAGCGGGTGTGCACACCACTTTGGGGCTGAAGCCACAAACACTACAAAAACAAAGCTAGACAATAACTCTTTCAGGACAGCACTTGTCCCAAATTATTGCAAGGTGGGTAGTGTTGCAGTCATAGCAAAATTATTTGCTGGCCACCAGAAACTTCAGTCTAACCAGGAAGCATTCTCTTGTAGATAATATCACAGGAGCGCTGGGCTTTTATAGGAAATTAAATATGAATCATCTGTCACACAGAAGAGTGGCTTTGACAATCTAATCGCTCACTTGGTATTTTAGCTTTAGTTTAAACACTGCGAGCCATCCGCTCCAAATGTCTCCTTGTTTCTGACGTGCCTGAGTTACCATTTGCTATGCATTAGATGCATACTGAAAATTGAATTTCAGATTAGAAGCAGCTCCAGTTATTACACCAGACAAATTAAATTTGTTTTCATCAAATGGCCATTTGACAGCTTGGGAGATAACATGAGCACTGGTTCATGCCTCCCTAGCAGCGAACAGGCATGCAGCAGGTTTGAGGCAGGGCATCACAGCCACCTCCTGGCCTGCCTTTGGTTATTTCTTCTCATTAGGACTTCTTGGTGTCAGCCCTGGTTTTACTTAGCAACACAAGGATTGGATGCAGCACACCTGAAAGCCTAAGCTGGTTGTCAGTTTAGGGGAATTGAATCAGGTGCCTTCAAGAGACATCTGTATCATGAGATCTCCCACGACTGCCAGAAATAGGTGAATTTCCCCATGGGCATACCTGTGGTATGGCCATGGAAACTGCTCTGCACAAGCCTGGTGGAACCATAAATCAAGGCTGGTGGACGCTGTGTGAGTGCTGTAGGAAATCTGCATTTTGTGGCCAAGGAAGTCTTTCTTCCACCACTAACCGCAGAATTTGAGCATCTGCAAGGCCCTCTCGTTGTGGCTGCCCAGGTGAACTTAGCAGGACTGGGTTTCCCCATTGTCAGCACATAATTGTGTCTCCATTTCCCTAGCGGCATTCCTTGCTTTGGGAATTGCACGCTTTCCCCTTACCTGCTTGCTCCCAGCCTACCTCTGTCAGCGACTGGAATGGCTTTTTCAGGTCCACCACATTCAAGTTTCCAATCAGAGGAAGAGGCTGCGGTCCAGGAGGCAAATTGCAAACTCTCTTCTTCCAGCTGGTGGTGAAGTAAAGGAGAACGGCCAGCCCTGCTGCCAGATAGAGCAGCGAGCTGATGGCCACGCACTGCAGCAAGCCTGTTATGGCCATGACTGGATCAGAAACCAGAATGTGGGTATGAGCATCCTGGAGCTTCCTTTATAGCCCTTCTATCATCACCTGAGCACACCTTGTGGGAAAGTGGCTTTGCACAGAGAAAAGGGCTCTCAGGTCTTGTTTACTTCCATTTGGACCATGTGTACATTTTTACCTGCCAAAAAAGCAACCTATTTTATTCAGAAAATTGGATTAACTTAATCTGAAGCTCCTATTTCATCTACAAGAACAGAGCAAGGTGTTTGTTTTCCAGTGTTACGTGCATGTTGTGGTCCATGTGATTTCTGGTGCAGAAGGAAGGGCTGTGCTGGGTTCTCCCATGGCTGCCCTGGTGCAGGGACTTGGCTGGAGCACTGGACAGCCAATGGGAGAAGCAGAACATGGGAGGGAAAGCGCTCAGTAATGGCTAGGGGGTAGCTGGCAGGGAAATCCGTGGAGAACAGAAAGCCAACCAAGTAGATGGGATAGAGCTGACATGATGTGCTGACTTCAGGCATGCAGAAGGGTGTTGGTCCCCCTACAGGTAAAGCTCTGCTTCTCTGGCACGACAGCAAAATCACTTCCTTGGGCAACCCAGTGTTTTCATGGCAGACATTGCTACTGACCTGCAAGTCCTGCGCTGACCATCCCAACTGGCCCCTGAAATCACTTCAGTCACTATTCTGCAGCCTGCTGGTCAGAGGCAGCGTGCTTTGTCTAGTTTGGTGATGTGGTGGTTCCTGCCTTTTCAAGAGCAGATATGTGCAGTCCTCTAGGAAAGACCATCCCCTCCAGACTTCTGCCTAGGGTGGGAAAGAGACCCCACATGACTGTAGGCGGAGCGGAGCAGGGCTGGGCAGCAGGCTGGGCAGAGGAGAGAGGCAGCCTGGAGCTGCTGCAGAGCGGGTGCCAACCAGGAGGAGCGTGAAGCCCTGAGCACTGAGTCATCCACCATGCCAGAGCATGGTCCTGCAAGAGCCAGCGTGTCTGGGGGGGTGACAGCTCACCAAGAGCCACCCTCACCCTTTGCGTCCTTGGGGGATGTCGGTGAAGCAGAAAGGATCATGAACGGGAGGCCACAGCTGTAATTGGTGGCCTGAGGGGAAGAAGCCAATGTGTAACTCCATCACATATTCTCAGGTGGGGATATTTTGCTCCCCACTTGCACATGCTGTCTGATTACCAGGCTGTGCTGCTGTTCCACCCTTTAGAAATCTTTAGTTTTTATAATGCTTTTTGCTAGAATCCTCCAAGGCGGCTGGGCACAGGCTCTACTAATGGAAAAATGATTATTTATTAATAATAATAAAAGTACATTAGCTGGAGGCAAGAGGAATCAATAAACTCTAATTAGATTGACATGAAAAAAGGTGCCTGCATGTCTGCCTGTTCTCCATAGCTGGTTGTCGGGGTGGAGGGAAGCTTTTTCACGAGGGAGGTCTAGGCAGTGCAAGGGAAGGTAGGAGGACAACAGATAGTTGCGTCCTCAGGATCTGCTGCACAAGTGAGAAGATCTTGGTCTGTGTCCTCTTCTACTGGAGCAGAGGTGACTACTGCTATAGAAAGGAGAGTCTTCTCAGGGGCTTTCCAACTGCTTCAAACACAAGTTGTACCTGGTGATAAGAGAGCGTGAAATCTTTTCTCAAGCAGCGAGCCAATGGACTTGCAGCCCGCTGGAGCCATGCCTGGAAAGGATGAATGAACTCTCCACGGGAGATGATCGTGGAGTTTTAAAATACCACTAATGCCGTTTCCTCACCTCCATCTCTTCCTCACAAACCTTGGCTTCCACTATGCGCTCCTAAGCACTGCCAACCAATTTGTTGGCTTACAGGGCTGGGGAGTAAATTCTGTTCTCTGCCCACAGGTGTCTTTGTCTTTCTGTCAGCACAAGCCAGAACCAGTACCACCTTCAGGTAAGCAGGATTTGTGGGCATAGCTCAGGGAAATAATCAGTTCCCCCTAGGAAAGGGCCCTGTACATTAAACAGCCTCACTCATCTGACTTCTGTGTGTTCATCTGGAATCAATCTGGATACAATCTTCTAATGGGACGTGGGGTAATAATGCTATGGTAACAGTTGGATAATGCAGAGAAAGAGCTATTATAAAGCCATAACTCAGTCAATGAGTTCTGATAACATAATAAACCACAAGAGTGAACACCAAGGGCTTGTATGCCTTGCAAGTCTCTGCAACACATTTACAACCACATGAGATGCCTATCAGCCATGCATTGTTATCAGGGATATATAAACCCTTTTAAACATTAACGTTTTTATAGACTCAGATGTGTTAAAACTCAGGTAGCTCCTTGCCAAGGGATTTTGCTCACCTTGACAAATGCCAGTGCAAAAAGAAATCAAAAGCCTCAGACTTTGACCTCCTTCCTTTTTTTTTCAATAATTATTGCAGTGTTTTATTGGATTCCACCTGCTTCTCCCCATTCTGCAGAACAGTATTTCTGTGGGATCACTGCAGGATACCGCTCAGTGTTTGCTATGGGCATTTTGGTACAGATAACCTGTACCGGATTTCTATTCATTTGCCTGTCAAATCAGTCTGTTACACACCTACTTTGGAAAGGAAAACCCCTGAAAATATACTTTTAAAAATCATTTTACTACAAATTTCTGAAGACTGAAGGATTGTGATAAATTGTATGTGATGGGTCTGGCCACTGAAGGAAAACATTTAAAACCAACCTCTGCACGGGCTTAGTGTACTGTCTCTGTGCAGAGCCTAAGGTGACACTGTCTCCCACACTTTATGTCCTTACCTCTTTTAGCAACAAACTGTTCTCAGAAACGTTGCTCCTTTTAAAAGCATTGCTCTCAAACTGATGTTCCTTCAGGAGCCTCACTCTGTCACAAACAATACAGCACGTTCCTGGGACTTGGTGCTGGTGATGTGCTTTACAATAAGCACACCTATAAAAATACCTGCAGCCGGAGCCCTTGTGTCCACAGTCAACAAGCTGAGGCAGCCTGACCTAAGAACTTAATGCTGAGGAGTCCAGGCTGTGACAAATTTATTTTCTAATTCCAACACCTCACTTAGCACCAAGGCTCTTTTTGTCCCAGGTTTGCAGCTTCAATCTTCTCAACACAGCACAGCAGAAGTAGTATTAATCCAGGAGCAGTTCGGGACGTACTGGATAGGAGGATTAGTGGGGAGGTATCTAGAGCCAGTGTTCCAGCATGTCAATTTCGGGGCTCCTGTCTTGGAGCAGATAGAGTTGTAGATTTAGATATATGAGAATTGAAACTAGCAACATAGTAAGTTCGCTTTGGCTTTCACCACCATGCTTCTATTTCTGCTGTGTTCCCTTCTACCCTGGTGAGGCTTTGACTCAGTCATTACAGAAAATGATCTATCATTCTGTACACCTTTGCAGAGTGCATAGCATATTAAGGCCCTGACCTTACTGGCATGAAACTATGATTTCCCCCTAAGTGCAAAACAATAATGTTTCATTAATCATCCATAACAGAAATCCCCGTTCCCCAGACTACTGGCAATAATCTACATTTTTGCTTGTCTAGGAACTTGAATTAAAGGGGAGAAAAATGGTTTACAACAGCCCGTGGCAGTGATGTAGCAAGAGACTTTATGTAAGAGCTGGCAGAGAGCTGACGGTGTGAGGGTGAGGCGAGCAGCGAGCTGCTGGAAGGATGTTTCTCTGAGGTGTGTTCTGTGCTGGAGCTGGGAACAGCAGTCTCAAGGGCACAAATTCCAGCGCCTGAATGTGCTTGGTCTTGTTCAACTGATTCATTTCTTACAGCTATACCAAGCTGAGCTGCAAAATCGCCTCCTCCTTTACTCAAAGGCTTTCGTAGTTTGTCGATAAATTATTTTCCAATTAACTACGTGCTAGCTTGGAGCTGGAGGCTCTCAGAAGATGCAGCAAGGTGAGGGAGAGAAAAGTCTTTGCAATGCTTCCACCAAGGAAAAGAGGTTCTGGTTTCTGCTCTGACGTGGTACGTCTCGGTGGTGCTTCCCAGAGCAGTGTGGGGTGAGTACAAAGCCCGTCTGCAGGTGCATCTGTACAGCTGACAGATAAGCACCGACAGCGCTAAAGGTTCTCCCTGTGATTTGACAATGTTGTAAAAGAGCAAACTTTTGCTTTAGTACATAATTAATGACTAACAACTCTGATTCAAGCTGTTAAATCAAGTTCAACTTGAAAGCCCAAGATCTTCCCTACTTCAGGGAATCACCCTTTCTGAGCCTTCTAACCCGTGGAAAGGGCTCTGGGGTAGAAGCAGTGTAACACACTGGATGCTCTACAGATGACCCAATCTCTCCTGTACAAGTGGCAGCTTTTTCCCAGATCCCCCTACACCATGGAAGTCTCTCACTTCTTTTAAAGATTATATGTGAAAAGCATTTGATTTTTTGTTGGTGACGCTGCTTTGTGGCTCTGTTTTTACTGAATTCTTTTTGTTGGCTTAATCTGCAAATTAGATTTTTTTTTCTCTTAACAAGTATTATCTAATGGAGGTTTTACTTAATCTCCTTGGGAAAAACACATACTGAACTGCTAAAGCACTTGTATGAGATTCTGAGACAAACCTTTAAAGGAAACTCTAGAAGATACGACTGGCATTTTCAGTAAAGCATTAAGTGAGCATAACCACACACCTGCTGCTGTACCTGGCCTGAATTCAGGTAACTACAAAAAGTAAGATTCCACAGGAAGACACTGAGTTAATCAACAGGCAATTAAAGCATTTGAATACAATACAGCCAGGTGATGGATCCTTTGCACAGGATTGTCTCTGTTTGGGAATATCACACTCTGGGATCTCTGCATATCTTTTCCTTTGATTTCTCCTTTCACCACGCAGGGAACTGGGGTGAAGCACTGCATGAGGGAGCTGAGGAGCACAGCTGAAATCAGAAGCCTCAGCCTGAGCTGCTCCTCTGCTGCTCAGCTCCCTGAGCTAGTTGTGTGAGCTGATGAAAACGGAGTCTCCTTTTTGCTGTTAACTGTTATAATGAAGTCAAGTGGAAAAGTGCTATTTACCCTATAATAAAAAAAAACATCTATTGTCCGTAGCCCTGAAAACGCAATAATAAATAAAACCTCATCTTTCAGGCTGCGTAAACCAGTTGCTTATGTAATAGAACATGGTGTAATTTTCCACTTACAATCTCAAATACTGTAATAAGAAAGCAATCAAAGCACAAACAAGAAAGCCCTTTAAGTGGTGCCGCAGGTAATATTTCCGTAATGGCCGTCCCAGCAATTGCAGCTGTTTTCTTTTTTTCCCTCCTGCTTCACATCATTTCTACTCATCTCAGTCATTTAATTAAAAGAAAATCAACTTAAAACTGGTGAAAGACCGCCTTAACCCGATTGCAGCAGTGGGCAAAGAGGAAAAAAAAGAAGGCTGCAGCAGCACAACCCATGGGTAACGCTGGGGTGCGAGAAACACCATCCCTCACCCTCCTGTCGGGATGAGGCTCTGCGCAGGGCCTGCTGTGCTGTACACACATGGGCAACACAGCATTTCCCTTGGCCTCCTGTGAGCATCCCTGATGTTGTGTGAGCATCCTAGGTGTTGTGTGAGCATCCCTGGTGTTGGGTGAGCATCCCTGGTGTTGAGTGAGCATCCTAGGTGTTGTGTGAGCATCCCTGGTGTTGTATGAGCATCCCTGGTGTTGTGTGAGCATCCTTGGTGTTGTGTGAGCATCCCTGGTGTTGAGTGAGCATCCTTGGTGTTGTATGAGCATCCCTGATGTTGTGTGAGCATCCTAGGTGTTGTGTGAGCATCCCTGGTGTTCTGTGAGCATCCCTGGTGTTGGGTGAGCATCCCTGGTGTTGGGTGAGCATCTCTGGTCCTTTGCCAAGACCTCTGTATTTGCAGACAGATGCTCGGTGCCACCAGACGCCCTCAGCCAGGCCTGGCTCACAACAGCAGCATAGAGCTGCTTTCCCTCAGTGATGTGTAAACACATCTGGCACCGATCTCGTAGTTTTGCTCTTTTCCCCTCTGTTCACAAACGAACAAATGCATTTTAAGAGGAGAAACCATTTTTCCCTCTGCTGATGCAGGCAGCTTCCTGTGACCAGCACCCCTCACGTAGCCGAATTAGGAAATAACAAGGCGATTTTGACAACAACGTGCTTTATTTCCCTGAGGGGGCTTCGGCCCGAACTTCCCGCCTGGGCGGGGCCAGCATGGCGGGGTGTGCATGGCGGGGTGTCCATGGTGAGGTGTCCATGGTGCGGTGTCCGTGTGCGGTGTCCATGGTGAGGTGTTCATGGCAGGGTGTCCATGGTGAGGTGCCCATGGCGAGGTGTTCATGGCGGGTTGCCCATGGCGGCCTGCGGCAGTGACGTCATCTCGCCCCCGCCATGTTGCCGCGGCGACGCTCTGCACCCCGCGCGGATGCGTCCCCGCGTTACCATAGCGACGCCGAAGCCGTTTCCGTAGCGGCGCGGCCCCGCCCCCTCATTGCGGCGACGATCACGTGCCCCGCTCTACGCGCTCGGCGCTCTCGCGAGAGCGGCGGGGCCCGGCGTCGCAGCCATGTCTACCGCTATGAACTTCGGCGCCAAGAGCTTCAAACCGCGTCCGCCGGACAAGGGCGCCTTCCCGCTGGATCACTTCGGTGCGGTAACGCGGCTCGCCGCCGAGCCTCGCTCCCCCTCAGCGCCGCGCGGGCCCCGGCCCGGCGGTAGCGCGGTCCCCCGCTGTGTGTTGCAGGAGAGTGCAGCGCTTTCAAGGAGCGCTTCATGCGGTGCCTCCGCGACAGCGGCTTCGAGAGCGGCGCGTGCCGGGAGCGCGCCATGGCCTACCTGCAGTGCCGCATGGACAGGCAGGTGGCGGCCGGGGGCGCGCGGGGCTGCGGGCACGCGCAGCGCGTGCTGTGCCGCAGCCGTGCCTTCCTCGTGCAGCAGCGCGCGGCCCGTGGGGCTGTGGGGAGGGCGGGAGGAGGCTGTGGGGAGGAAGGCTGACTCAGGGCTGCTGTCCCCACAGAACAGCCTGGAACAGGCTGCCCAGGGAGGTTGTGGAGTCTCCTTCTCTGGAGATGTTCAAGACCCGCCTGGACGCCTACTTGT
>JAOWBP010052305.1:0-13292 GCA_028571105.1 Tragopan temminckii
GCACGTGGCAGGGGGGTTGGAGATTTATGATCCTTGTGGTCCCTTCCAACCCTGGCCATTCTGTGATTCTGTGATGCCTGGAGGTGATGGGTTTTGTTCTGTTTGGCTGTTTGCCACACAGGCTCTCCCAAGCATTTGGTAGGTTGTTATACTGTTAGCAGAAGTACACAAAAGGACAGAAATCATCCAGTTAGGAGAACCAAGGATTGGGTCGTTCTGGTATTGGTGATGTGAGCTTTAGAGCTCCAGAGATCCCTTCCACTTCATGTCTCTGGGTTCCCCATTCTTTGTGCTCTGTGTGTAGTACCACGTAACCCAGTGTTTGTCCCTGATCTGAGTGCTGAAATGTAATAAATCTTTTGGTGAGTTTTCCAAATAACCAGACTTACAGTGGAGGAGCTGTGCCTTCACTTTCCTGGATCTTTGAGAAAATGGCATTTGCTAGAATTGCCCATGTGTCTCTTACATGGCAAGACTCGGCTTTCTGAAGATATAAGGTTGGGCACAGTCATCCCTGTGTGGTGCTTGGTGGTTCCTATAAGACTGAATTTCTCATGGTCTCTTCAGCTTTTTCTCTCTGTGCTTTGGAAGGCTTGCATGTGCACATACCACAGTTGGAGTTGGCTTTCTTTCCTTTTTATAAGGAGGTCAAAGGAAGATAAAGTAGTACTTGGAGCAACTAAGACCATACACGAAGAAGGACTTTCACTAAAAGTCTACAAAATTTATTTTCTGCTATTGCCAGGAGACTCAGTAGTATCATTTTTTTTAACCACAAGAAATATGTAGCTGACAGCAAGCAAAGAATTCTTGAACGAGTTCAGTGTTGTCTCCCAGCTCTGCCAGGCTTCAGCAGCTAACGTCCTTCACAGGCAGGCCTTGTCACAGTTTATTTCTTGAGATGTTAACTTGTTAATTTCATTATTTGTCCAACTTTTAGGAACTTGTGTTCAGCTTTCCCTCAACATTGCAGAAACTGACACTTAGCAGTGTAACAAAATATGTGTTTCCTGGTATTCACACTTGCTGTCCCCAAGTGCTCAGAAGCCGTGTATTTACACCATGGATCTAAGCTGTGTTGCTTTGGGTTGGCTTTAAGAGCGTGTTCAGAGCCGAGAAGTCTGTGCAGTGAATAATAAAGCAAGTTGCCATGCATCACTGAGAAGAGTGCCACAATTGGAGCTCTGCTGCTAACCGTAGCCAGGAGAGAATGGCATGGAGACAGATGCCTTACTCTGGTACAGTGATTTGTAGAAATGTTACTGCTGTTAGCAGAAAAGAAAGCTTTTGGGGGTGAAAAACAGGTCTTCTGACTTGTTGAGTTTTAATTAGCTTCCCCTCGCTGTCACTAGATGGAGGCCAAGTGGAAATCTGTCATCTCCCTGAAGCATGTTGGAGTCTCCAGTTGGTGTTGAACCCCTGTGTTCATTTCTCCCAGGTCTAAGAGACAGAATTCAGTGTCTGTAGCTTTGCCAGCACCTTTGATTTCTGCCCTTTGGCATCTCTTATACCAAGTCTGCTTGATCTGTTCTAAAATTCCAGCGGAACATGGCTGTGGAATTCAAATTTGTTGAGGTAACGTGCTCTGTCAGCTGGGAGGAGAGGCACCTGGCTGCCACAGCAGTCATCCTGTAAGCCTGGCACTGCCTGTTGTAAAAACTGTTCTCTTTCCAGAGCTCACATCTGTTTTGCCAGAGCATTCAGACCTTGCCATTGTTTCTAGAATTACTTTGTTAGCTTACATATGTAGGAATGAATTTCTGCTGGTGATGGCTCCAAGTGAGTCACAGATAACTGCACAAAGATAGCTGTGAAAGCGGTAGGAGGTTTTGGTACTATCATGCTCAGAGAGAGTGAACATTCCTGCTGGTTGAGCACAAAAGGTAAGAAAAGAGCATAGGATTCTTCTGAGGAAAATGTTGTGTTTCCTGGCTAACCTTAGCTGCTTTTTAAAACATGAAGAGCTAACAATTTGAAAGGCAATTAAGTAGATCACAGAAGAAAACAGCCCTTCCAATTTACTTTGAACTGTAAATGGTGCTCCAAATCCCCCCACTTCTCTTGTGTGGTTAGAGGCAGAATCCCCCCAGCTCCCATGGCTAAGCAGTAGATTTCACTCTCGTGGGAGGCTGTTGGAGATGCTTGGCTGACATCATTACAGGCTTATTAAGGACAATGGCGTTTGTAGCATAAGCGTGTAATTACTGATATTAATGGAATCGTGGCTTAAAGTCTGATCTGTTTGGGGAATTTAAAAGGCCACTAACATTCCCTCTCAGTAATTTCTCTATTTATTTCAAAGTGCAGATGTCTCCTGGTATTAAAGCTTGCCAATTACATTTAATGGCAGTGCACATACAGTATCTTGCAGTATATTGCAGTAAAAAATGGATATTAAAATTTAATTCTGGTTATTACATGTTAGAGCAAGGGTAATGCTGGCCCTATGGAAATCAATGGCAAAGCCATTACCAACTTCCATAGAACCAGAATTTCACTTTGCAGATTTGTTCAGTTCTGTGGTACATAAACCATAGAGCTTCAGATAAATATTTTATTTGAAGATGTGAATTTCTGCTCCTAAAAGCCAACATCTGGAATGGACATTTAAGGATTTCTCAAGTTCTGCAAACAAGCTTTAACAGACCAAATTGAAGTGAGAGCTTTTTTTCTTTCTTTGTCATTATCTTTCTCACACACGCAATGTGTTAGAAATAAAATACCTAATTTGTGTTTTGCTTTTGTTAGTAAGAAGCTTTGTGTCATGTTAATTGTATTTTGGGTGATACATTATTTACAGGCAGCAAAAGATTATAGTGTGTTGAAAAGGAGACCCTGCATTTCCAGTGACACTCAGTTCCAGTTCAGAGACGCATAGCAGCCGTGGTCTCAGAGCAGTTCTGTGCTGTACCCACTTCTGAGAAAAGCAGACGAAGCTCAGGTAGTAGCAGTGATGTTCCCAGTGTTGAAACAGGTGTGCACAAGAAAAGCAAGGCAATGACAGTCATTTCAGGTGTCGTCTGACCTTGGTGCTCTTACCAGTTAGGAATAATTTCTCTGTTCTGTCATCAAGTAGGCTGCTGTGAAGGACCAAATCATTGCTGCTGCACGATGTTGCTTGGCAGACATGCTTGTGGCAATACTTTGCTGTGTTACAAACATAGTTTTGGAAAAAGTTTGAACTTATTCAGGGAACATAAGCAAGACAGGTTCCAATTGTTTGCACATTTGATGCCACGTGTATCCTGCAGGCAAAGATGAATTGTAATGAGTTGGCTTCAGATGACGTTTCTTATCTAGAAGTTCAGTTCTAGCATATTTTTCTCCTATTTTGTTACATTTATCAATGGGTGTTCTGTCACTGAACTTTGTTTGGGGATTTCTGTGGATAAGATTGTATCATTTGGCCTCCCATTCAGATAAAATGCAAGGATGAGACTTTTGAGCATTGCTGCTTCTAAAGACAAAGTATCTTATTTGTATATTTGCGTCTTGTGAGTTTGCAGCTGCTTGCAAGTTAAAATGCAGGTTTTTGAAAGATTTTAAAAGCTCCCATTTATCCTTTGAAACCTGACCTAAGCTATTGAGAGGAAAATGGCTTTACCATAAGAATTTAAGATCTTGTCCTGTATAGCGTATGGACAATGAGAGTTATATGTACTGAAAGACCCGAAGCTAAGGGCGTAGTATCCATAATAAAACTGTTTGGCACTTTCAAAACGAAGGTCACCCTTTAGCCTGTCTTCTCTATGGAGCTGACCCTTGCCTCTGGGAAAAGTGTGAGATGGAAAGCAGTGCGTATGATTGTGCTTCATCGTGCCCTGAGTCTCACGAGCAAGCCATTGTCAAATTAGAGCTGCAGTTGACTTTCAAATTTGAAAATCTTTTATGAAAACCTCCTGTTTCCATTTAAGTATCACTAATGAAAATGAATCCTGCCTGCTACATGATTTGCTACCAGTTCTCTTGGCTAAACTGTGCATTCTCTCCGTGTCAGAGAGAATGTTCTCCTCCCAAAGCTCTAGTATCTGTCTGAAAATGCAAAATGAGCTTTGCTTTTGGCCTTTCTTGAGGTCATCCTCCCTAGCATGGAATATTTCTGGTAGGCATGGTGTAAGGGAGAGCTGAGTGTCAAATGTGATGGAAAGAAGAGGGTTCTCTGTGGTCTTCTGAGTACTCAGCTGGGAAATGTTGCTTTTCATAACAGCTTAGGGCTGTTGCTTAATCTAAAAGTCTTCAGAATGAAATGTAATAATCTGAAATTAATGGTACTTTGTAGCGTACAAATGGCCCTACTTTAATCCTGGGATTATGGAAATGCACACTGAAGAAAGCAACTCCAAGTTTTAAGTAACAGCTCAGAATGGCATTTTTTCTATGTTTGTAGATAAAGATCAGCGATTCCTTAGAAAGCATTTCTTTCAGAGCCTTATGGGGTTTTCCAATAGAGCCTCCAGTGGTTCCTTATTTCTCACTGCTGTTACTCTGCCATGTCTGGAAGTTTTGTCCTGCCTTGAGAGCATGCTCTCAATGGTACAGAAACAAGAGCCATGCTTTGTAGGGCTAGCATCCAGGAAAGTCGGCCGAGGCAGACAGAAGAGCAGGAGCCAGGCAGTGAGGCACCTTGGATTTATGGAGCAGACAGCAAAGAGGAGCAGCCAGCAAGTACCAGCTGCACTGTAGCCTCTTCCGGGCAGCAGCTGTTTGGCTCAGCCCAATGCAAACAGTGGTTAGGAGGACCAGAACAAGAATGCAAAAGCGTTCCCGAGGAGGGAGGTAATGCCTGTCGCATCAAGTGTGGTTTTGTTTCATTTGGAAGTGCCTGTTGTGTTGTTAGCGCTCCAAGACATTTTGGATGCAAAGTCTTCGTCACTCTGATTTTTATCTCCTCGGACTCCCTTTGAATCCTGCTGTCCTCCAAATAAAATTGAGAATAAATGTGGTGTTGAGGACATATGTGTAAGCACAGACAGAAAGTCACTTGAATATGTCTGGCGTGGACCAAGAGGCACTCTTGACTTTTGTGTGCATAGTCTTGAGTCGTTTGTCTTCTGTATGGTTGCTGGAACTTCATGAAGCATATTAATGCTGTCACTGAACTTCTTTCAGCCTTATATGTCCCGGGCCTAACTAATACTTTGTTATTTTTAAACTAGTGTTTGGAAGGACAACATACACTGTAGATAATTACAGTGAAAATAGAACGTACTGCAGAAATCATCTCCAAAACCCAAACTGGTTGCAGACAGATGTGACCAGTAATAGCATACATTTATTCAAAATCTGCTGTATGCTTGACAGACAAAGAGTTGTGGGCAAGAAATAGAGGAAGATTGTTGGTTTTGGAAAGCCCCTGTAAAATACCCACTGCTTGTGAAATAGATGTGGAGATAGAATAGAGAAACAGAACTGGGAAGTATGGGAGGAAGAGTGGTTATAAAGTGGGATTTGTCTCAGTGCAGGAACGTGACAGCAGTGTCTCACTTAGGAGGAGTGGAGAACAGGCACTTGCCAACAGTAAAGCGTGCAGAAGAGTGAGACTGTCTACAAACAAGTAAAGGGCTTCGAAGTACAGCACGCAGTGGAAATGCAGCTCTGAAGTGGTCTCTCTTCAGGAAAGAGACCAAATTTAGTAATATTTTAATAATGCCAGATAGTAATGCTTTTTTCTTCAATGGTAGCACTGTGTTCTTTGAATCAAATTCTGCTGAGATTATTCAGGGCAGTTCCCAGAAGGGAATGATAGACTCCAGTTATGATCAGTAGCAGTATTTAATTATGGAATTGACGGTGACTGAGTCCTACCTACATGAAGACATAAGTAGTACCTTCAACTCCATAGCTGCAGTAACCAGTAAGACTTTAACTTAGTGTACGGTAGGAATGAGTTCTTGGATGAAAAAATGACCTTCATGATCTTTCACACAACTTCATTGACAGTGTATGCAGAGAGCACCTTGAAATACACCTGCTTATTTTCTTATTTGAACTTCATGCTTTCGCAGCTTCAGAGTACTTAATTTTTTTTCTGGTTGTTTTTCACTTTTTTCTGGCAGCCCTACCTGAAGGCTTTATAAAAATACAGTGTGCATCATTCAGGTGTTCTTGGTTTCCCTAAGCAGTGTATGTGTACACAACACAAATCCTACCTTCTAGCAAATGTTAATCATGATTATAGTCTTACATCTGAGATCATTATTTAAAGTCTTACAAAAGCATTTAGAGTTAATTCTGGTCAGATGGAGTTATTTGCTTCCAGTTGGAGTTAATCCTTTTGCCAGATTCTTAGCTGGACAACACACAAAGCTTATTTTCTGAATTAAGAGCCCAGGTGCTATTATGAATGTGCACAGATTATCACCAGCTCCCACTGGACCAAACAGAACTCCTGAGCCTTCCAGGTTTTATTTTTAAATCAGTTACTCCTAGGGTAGGAAGCATGATAAAATGAGCAGTACGTTTTTATTTTTAAACTGTTTTAAAACTTAGTAATAGTCTTTAAAACTGAGACTGAAACTTAAAAGTTGTTCTGTGCTTCTGAGGCTCTTGGTTGCTTGTAGCATACCTACTGGGGTGGAAAGACAGGCTGCAGAAGTCTGCTTTGTTCTCGTAAAGGCATAAGAGAAGGGATTAGAGGTCTATTTGGCACCTCAGTCTCCTTTCTGAGACTCCTAGAAAGCAGTAGGCCCTATTTTCTGAATGCAGTTTTTTTTTTCTTCACTGTGTTTTTATCCAAGCATCGGGATAGGCCTGTTCCAGAAGTGTATCCACTGTAGCTAGAAGTTATTTCAGAGAATCCTGTGTGGATACGTTCTATCTTCACAGCAAGAGGGGCACATGAGCGACTCAGTGTCTGCACCATGAGAGCCCTAGGTGGAAATGGCTTGTGTTAAATCACACGGGAGTTTGCTTAGCAAAGCTCTACTGAACAAAGCTCCGCTATCCACAGTGAAGTCAGGAGTGTCAGTTACCAGAGAGGGGTGTCTGATAAAACTGAAAAAGACCTTAAGCTGTATGCAGACCAAAAGAAGGTGCACTGTCCATCTTCTCAAGTCCAGCCAGGCTTCTGTATATTAAACAGTACTCCCTGTGAGGCCTTAGAAATGGATGTTCCCAAGCTGTGCCTCATTGATGGTTCCTTCCCTGAAGCCTTGGCCAGTGCTGAGTTTCCTGGGCTGAGTCACTTGTTAGCATCTGGGAGGCACTGTTTAAACTTGCCAGGGAATCCGTGCATAGCTCTCCTCCTTTCTAAGAATAGTCCTGAGTGCTTGAACCTGGAGTTTTTGATCAGGATCAGGAGATCAGGAACTAATCCCTGGGCAGATGATTGCGGAAAACAGGGTTGGAAAAAAGCCATTTTGCTGTCTCTGGCAGTCTGGGGCCAGCATCTCTAGAAAGGTATCTCCTTAACATTAGGAAAATACATCTTGGGCTTCTCTTTGCTTTTGTTAAACCATGTGTTTGGTGTGTGCTTACCAGCTGTAACTCTCCGGCAAGCAACCAAGGTGCTGCAGACAGTGTAGGTAAGAATTTTCCTCAATTCTCAAGCCAGCATAGAGAAATGTGGATAACAAATGTAAAGGAACATAAAGGTGCTGTTGTTTGTGGAAAATGGGCAGATGTAACACTTTCCTTTATGTAAAATTCTAAGGTAGTTAATTGTGGCTCTAGGAGAATAATAATTAAAAAAAAAATTGTAAAGAATTACATTTGCAGATGCAGAAAGGAACCATTTACATTCAGGCAGAACACAGAGGTAATACTGCAGGTGCTGAAAACGGAGTGGTAACCCAGTTAGGAAGTTTCTGGCAGCCTTGTGACAGGGTACATCTGTTTAAGTGTCCTGTTGGTTTATGTCTGTTTGTTGTGACAATCCAGGACAGGAGTTACCCACAGCACGTCATTTGTTAAGGTGTTAAAGCAAACATGTAAAAAGTATGTATGTAATTCCTTCTTGTTATCTTGCATGTGCAGGTCTGTAAGCAGGAAAGTAAGCATGCAGACTTTTTCACGGAGAACACTCTGATGTCCCATATGTTGTCAAATAATCAACATTTGACTCCCTCCAGCAGCCTTGTCCCTTCTCCTGGCAGCTGTAATAATCATTACTGTCCATCACCCTCTTGCAAATTCAGGACCTCTTCACACTGCTCAAAACCAACAGCCATTACGACTTACGAGTCTCTCCAGGTCTGAGTAGTTGATATAAAAACTTGCCTGTTGGCTTATAAAAGTCAGTTCCTGTAACTAACTTAATTCTCTTAGGAAATAGGAACCTAAGAATGAGATGGGTCTGGGTTAAAAGGAATGAAAAAAAAAAAAACAAAAAAAAAAAACAGAAGAAAAAACAACTCTGAATCTTAGCTGTGGCACTTCGACTTTTGTCTGATTTTGTTAGAAATCACCTTTACTTGCTTGTAGCACTTGCTCTGTTTGAAAGCATACTGCCAAAGCCTTGATGCGCCTACTTTGTCTTGTATGAAATCGCACTGTTGAATTTGACCCATTGACAATAAGTTAACGTGTGCCTTGTCTGTGTTTCCCTCCCAGCAGTGGCATGTGCAGTTTTTCTAGGGCTGTGTGCACTGTAGGTATGCTTGTAAACACATTTCTGTGTGATCACAGAAGTGGAGGGAAATGATCTGCAGCTCGGGGACTGCCTGAAGTTCACACTGCCTTTGTGCAGGTTCAGGGGTAGCTCTGCAGAGCCAGGAGTGGTTCAAAGGGCAAGGAGGAATGTAAGCAAAAGAGTGTGTGTCCACCACAGTGAAGCAGCATGAAGCTTTTACTGTTCTCTCTATCCCCTCGCATCGAAGGCCTGTTTAGTTAAATGTGAAACCTTTATCACTGATAGAAATTGTGTGGGTTGTGAAACTCAGCCAAAGGTACTTAGAACCCCCAGAAGCTCTAGAATCACCAGGAAATTCAGTAGCCTGCTGGGGTGTATGTGAGATGATGCTAGTCACATTTAAGATGTTTAACGTTCTCTACGCTCTTCCTCTTTTCTCCTACAGCTGGTGGTGCGGATCAGGAAAAAGCTGGGTAGATGATATATCTTGAATTAACTTCTGGCAGCAGTGCTGGTGGTATCTTTAACAGGGGGAGGACATGGTGATGTGGTTGAAAACACACTGAGATGTCAAATTAACAAAATCTACATGCGACAGAGAGGTTCGGTTGCGTTATGTGAAACTAGAAGTATTTATTGCATAAGGCTCTTCAAACCTCTTTGTGTCCTGTGCTGTCTGGTATTTTCATTGGTGGGTTGGGGTGATAGAATAGAGACTGTGTGTATTAAATCGGTTCATGACAAGCTGAATGGGTCTCCAGCTGCGCTCGAGGAGAGGATTGGAATGTAATGCCTTCAAGGTGCTCAGTACTCCTCTGATACTTTGCAGGCACTGTGGTGAGTCCATGATGTTCGGTCTTTTTGTGTAGAGTTAAAACTATTACAGTAGTAAAAACAAAACAAAAAACAGAGTAGGATTCACACAGGAGCATGGCTCAGATGTCTGTAGCTTTAGACATGCCTATGCAATTAATGTTACCCACATAGTCGGATCAGTTGTTTTGCCAGCACTCATCAACTCAGTGCCTAGGCGTTCACTGATGTACCTACTGATTCAGGCATCATTTCTTGAGTCTTCATTCTGTGATCAGAATTCCAGTAGAACCTTTCTTTGACCTGGAAGAAATGCCCCTCCCATTTTCTCCCACTATCCCAAGCACCTACTGCTACGTGAGCTGAATTTCCTTCTGGGGGTGACTCTCTCTTCCAGATTCTAGAGGCGGCCTAGACAGCTCTGTCAGGCAGCTAAAGCTGGAAAAAATTAATCTCGCCCTAAGTGGGGAGATGAAAGGCTCCTATTTGCTTGAGCCATTATGTTTTAAATGTGGTTAAGAGTTGGCAAGTACTGATAGAAGAAAACATATTGCTCTCCAGGAAGAGCAGTACCCCGGAGACTGTCAGGCCCAGACTGCTATAGCTTGATGTCTTTTGAGTAGCGTGCAAGGAACTATCTCCCTACATATTTATCTTCCAAAAGCTGACCTTTCACTCTCTTTAATCTGGTGCCCATGATGTGGCTCAGCCAACTGCTGCAGCAGACAGGCACTTGGTCACACGCACTGTCATGAGATGTGCAAGGAGTGCAGCATTCCTGCACCACTTTACACCCCTTGGATCAGCCCCTGCATATCCTTTTATCAGTCAGGCTTCCCACACAATCCAAGTGAACTATTGTGACAGGAGAGAGCTTTTTGCATAACAGCTGTCTTGGCTGTGAAAATTTTGGCCCCCACAGTGCCGTATGGGGCTTGTATGAATTCCCATTGCTGCTCAAAAGTGGAGGATGCCTTTCCTTCCCTGGCTAGGTGAGCCGCTTCCAGTAATACCAGTGAGAACGTCTGTCACTGCCAGAAGGGAGAATGCTGTAGTTTCCGTAGTTGTGCGTGCTGGTGTGCATCCTTCTCTGAGCCATTTAATGTTCTCAGAAAAAAAGCTTATGGAGAAGCTGGGCTGCTTTTCTGCTATTTATGGAGGTCAGGGGACTTGCAGTTGTCTGACAGCTGGCAGAGGGAAGGCATGAGGGCTGAGGAAGGAAGAAGGAAGCCTTCCTCTTCTGGTGCCCATGAGAGGCTGGGCTGCTCAGGTCCCTGTTGGCTGTGCTTAGCTGCTCTGAAGTGCACTCATCAGGGGTGTCTGTAGGTAGATTGAGGGTGATTAAGAAAGAATGCCCAGTGTCAGGCATCCAGATCCTTCTTGCCACCAAGTGTGAGTTAATTGTGTAACTTATTTATGCCTGTAAGGGCTACTTTCCATTGGATTATTTTCTTGTTTTGGTGTCAGGTTTTGTTTTGGGGGAAAAAAAGCTAATGTTTACAGACATTTTTCCCCTTATAAAATGAAATCTGTTTCTCAAACTGATTTACGTCTTCCTCAGCAACACTAGAAGTTCAAACAGAGCAGGCATTTGGCAACAACTCTGGACTCAGAACTGAGATTTAAAAGTGAAATTCGGCTACAGACTTGAAGAGGAGGAAGCTCGTCAGGCTGGGGTAAATGTAGGTCGAGCAAACTAACAGCCAAAAAAAATGAAAAGAAACTTCATCTTCACGCTCTTGATTTAACTGAAGTAATTAGTAACAGAGGTGACAGCTTCTTTGACAATATTATAGTGAATACCTCTTTAATTAGAAGAAACTATGAATAGCTGATGAATCCTCAGCCATACAGATGTCCTGGGATCTGCAGAATGAGAAACATCTTTCCAACAAGCATTGGTAATGCGATCCACATTGCACAGTTTAAAACACTGCCATCAAATTTCAATTCAGCCCAATGCATCTTGATATTAAAACCTCCTTGTCTCTGAACTGACATTTTAAGAAAAACAAAAGGCAGCTTGAATTTGGAGCACCAGCCCTGGCCCCTGTGCCAGACCACCGTCCAGCCATCACGGCGTAGGAGCTTCGCCTGTCTGCGCTGCCAAGACGTACAGAGACCCACCCAAGTCTGAGCTGAAGTCATTGCAGAGCTCTGGGTAAATCTAGGGGATTCAAGGAAAAATGCAGCCTTGCTGTTCGCTGGGAGGAGCGTTTGTTTCCTCGTTATCTAGTTGTGTTTCCTCCTGTATCTTTTCCACTGTCTATTTTTGTGGTTTTGAAAGTGGTGTCCCCATTGTTGGGAGTTATTTAAAGGCTCGCTTTTATTCAGCTATGCCAGAAGGTGGAAGTGGGAGTGGGAGATCTATAGAAATAGATCTATATAAATATATCACATCTGTGCACGCGACTGTAGATGTATCACATCTTCCTACCTGTGATAGAATCCTCATTTCTTGTCACTGCTGGGAGATGCTACCTCCATCTCAGTGAACAGGAATTACTCTTCAGAGGTTAAGAGGTACCTGGGGATAGAAGGATTGTGATCAGGAGGAGATCTGCAGAGAGTTAACAGTGAGAGTTGCTCTTTCCAGAAAGGGAATTTTAAGTCCCTTTGATACCTGTCTGTGTAGCCGGTCTGCTTTGCCATTAGGAAAGATTTGTTGCTGCTTATTTCCTGTAGATCTGTTGGTCTCTCAGAAGCAGCATCTTCCTGATGGTAGATTAGAATCAGCCTGCTGTTGTCTGCTGCTGGACAGTCACAGGCAAACGGTAGCAAAGTGTGCCTTTCCAACAGGGAGAACAGAGAGGAGCACCCTGTGTTAATGGGGTCTGGGTTTTGCTGTTGGCTGGAACCTTCACAGAGCAGAAGTTTAATTTGTAGAACTGGGATGCTTTTAGGCAACTTTAATTATTTATTTAATAACAATTTTGACCTAAAGTTAAATTTGGTTACTTCATTCTGTCTTCTCATTAGTCTTGAAAGCCATTCCTTATTCTTGCTATTTGTTGTTGTTCTCAGTTTTTCTTTCCTCCTCCATGTGCATCATCGGTGACTGAGATTTAAGTTGCTGTTGGCCAAGTGTTATTTTATCCCCTCACATCATATGAGAAGCCATTACCTGACTGCGAAAGACATACTCTTGGAAGACACAAAAACATGGAAAGTAAATCCCATGCTAAGTTTTCAGCTCAATAACACATCTGCTGACATTCAGTATTTGCGCTGAAGAAGTGTTTAATCCCTTTGTGAAATATGATGGACTGAGTAACATGCTTTTTAGAAAAGCTGTTGCTGTTCATACAGGATGCAAGAAGACAGTAATTTCAAACCGGAGGTAGATTTTGTGCCACACGTTCTAGGATAGAACACAGCATAATCAAATGAATTGTCTTCATTTAAAAAAGGTTAAGATTGTAACACAACTGGCCACTTGTTCCTGGTCAGGAAAACTAACAGTTATTATTTAAAGTTCACTTGCTTTCCTGAGTACCCGTATGTGTGGGCACATCTGCTGTGTAAGAAAGCGTGCGACTTCTGCTTTCCAAGGAAATTCCTGCATGAAGAAAGGCTGTCACCAACATGCAATGAAGTTGGCTGTGACATATCTAGTGGGCTCCAAAGACCTCTAAGGATGGAGATCTCACCGCATCTCTGGACAAAGTGTTCTGGTGCTTTGCTGTCTTTTGTACTCGTTAAAATGAGAAAGCAGAGTGCAGCTGCATTAGCAAATGGATTTTGAGCCCCAGTGTCACGTTGATCCAGCGTTTGGAGAAAGCCTCACATAAATTTCCTTTCACTCATCCAAATTTTGTTTCATGGGAAATCTGGTCTAAAGAGAAATAAGTTGTTTGTTTTTTTGTTGGTTTTTTTTTTTTTTTTTTGCAGTCTAGACCATCTCATGATA